>LPNX011150203.1:572751-650970 GCA_001517045.1 Pseudotsuga menziesii
AAAAACCCCTGCCATTAAATGGTGTGATTACCACAACTCATCATGGTATGATATGTATGAAAGCAAGTCTCGGAAGACATTTTTGGAAAAATTCTCTACCTGCAACTTGTCCGACAAAACTCTGGTAGAACATGACCCAAAAGCATCGACCCTTTTGAAATAAACATCGACTACTCCAACATCCTTGACTATCGTCGATGAGGAGGAATGAGAGATTCTATTCCATACATAGATATATGTTCAAGACAATCCATTTCATTTTATTATGGATAATGGCAGCTGAAAGAAATCTGTTTATGAAGATCTCGTGAAGAAACTATGTCTTGTCACCACTCCGTATCCTCATCCTTATAATATTGGTTGGATGAAGGATGGACAAGAACTAAGGATCACCCGACAATGAAAAATTGCCTACTTCATTAATCCTTTTGAATATGAAGTACTATGTGACATGGCACCACTTTCCATAGTTGGTGCCTTGTTTTGGAAATCTTACTTATGGGATCTACATGGGATTTATCAGTTGCGGCCTTAGAAGGTGATTGTCAAAATATGGAACCAATGGTTTGGTATACCAGAGTGACGACCTACACCAACAGTTGTGATATTATATTCTAAACAGACAAAGACGTTCATCAACCATGCTCAAAGATTCACATTGATCATGATCAAGCCTTAGCATCCCAAGAAGATTGTAGTAACTAGTCAACTTACCGACCAGTGCAAATCCTGACAACAACAACAGATCAAAAATATTCTTGATGAATACTAGAATATATTTCAAGATCTATATGGAGTACCTCTACATTTCCAGGTAAAACACTCCATTTAACTTGTTCCTAGTTCTTCCTTACCTAACACATCTATTTACAGAAGATCCATTATCGAGAATGAAGAGATTCACAGACATATTCAATGTTTGATCAACAAAGGTCACATATGACCCAACTCCTATCCTTTTGGAAGTCCAGTCATCCACATTCCAAAGAAATACTGGACTTGCCACATGTGCATCGATTACCTAGATCTCAACAAGATTTTGGTAAAGAATAATACCCTATGCCAAGGATAGATGAACTCCTCGAGTTTCTGAAAGGTGCTAAAATCTTTACTAAGCTCGACCTCAAATCAAGATATGATAAAATTTCGGTCAAGGCCACCAATGTACGGAAAACTACTTTTAAAACCAAGTAAGGATTGTTTGAATGGTTAGTCATGCCTTTCGGATTAACCAATGCACCTGCAACCTTCATGCGATATATAGATGACATTCTTCAACCTTTCATCAGTACGTGTGTTCTTGTCTACCTTGGCGATATATTGATTTTTAGTCGACCATGGGAATCTATTTCTATGGACTACTTGACAGGATATCCTACTACCAAACATTAGGATGGCGTGATCTTAGTAGCAGTCGAAAAAATTTCCAAGACGGTCATTCTCATTCCATGTAAGAATACTACAACAGTGCAGCTGACTGCTCATCTCTTCTTCAAACATGTATGGAAACATTATGGCTTAGCGACAACCATTATTTCTGACATAGATGCCATATTTTTCAGCATCTTGATACAAGACACTCTTTATAAACTACTTTCCATCCTCAGAAAGATGCACATATGGAAGTTGTGAATTGCTTGGTAGTACACTTGCTATGCATCTATAACTAGAAGCATCGTCCGACATGGAATGAAATTATCCCATATATACAACACAGTCACAATCATTATCGGCACAACTCTACGGGAAATATTCCATTTGAGATCTGTTATGAATTTCAACCCTCGGCACCCATTGAATTTATTAGCTCATCAACATAGTCGAATGACACCCACTTTGATCGACGAGAATTTGAAAAAGAAATGCAATTTCGAGATCAAATCTACAACATCCAAAAACAAGCACACAAAATGTTGCAACAAGCTAATGTGAAAGCTAAGGACCGACATGATAAGCATCATATCCTTTATTCATTTCAAATTGGAGATCAGGTCTGGTTGCATACCAAGAAGGAACGCTTCACTGGTCCGTACAGGAAAATGAAGCCTTTGTGATATGGCCCATACGTTGTTCTTAAGAAGATCGGAGAAAACCCTTTCCATCTCGACATTCCTGTAACAATAGCAATATATCATAATAAAATAAAATTTTAACACGTAAGATAATTTAGAAGACCAAACTAGTTTTACATATTATAAACCCTCCATCCTACAAACTTGATTAAGGTCATTTCTTTAAAGATCCATATTTCTCTGCTCCATATTACAATTTACAAGTCTTATGTTAACTTACTTGCTTGATTGTAAATATTTAAGTGTCAACTCTGCATGTCTTGGTTTAAAGTTGACGTACTTATATTGTTCTTGTTAAGTGTCTTACATACCTTGTCCTATGTTACAATTTTGTGTGAAGTTAACAAGTATTGATGTTTTGTTCACATCCATATCTTGAATCTAGGGTTTATAGGGTCTTAGGTTCTTATTTAGCTTATTGTAAGCTAACACATTTTTAACTGATTATATGCAGGTGTCCTAAGAAACAAGGGTTCTCTTCATCCAAGCAGCTAGAACAACTACGATCCTAAAATATCAAGCAAAGGATAAGAAAAAGATTCAAAGGCGAGGTCTCATAGAAAAGGAGAAAGATCAATTCGAAAAGGAATTCGATTTTAAGGTAAAAACTTATATTATGGTTTGTATAAACCTCATACCAAAACTGTTTTCGACTATGGAGAAGAGGGTTAAGAAACTCAATTAATTGACGTGGAGGTAGGTGAGATTTCTAAACAAAATCACGTCAAGTTTTTAGTGTTGTCCAACTGGAAAGAAGAGTTAAACCCTAAGCCCTAATGTTCTAGGTAATTCGACAATTTTCTTCGTTATTTGGAAGGCCGAGGTCTCTCGTCCCTTCCTGCAAAATTTGAAGGGGACAAACGCTCTCAAAATCCTCAATCCTCTTCGCAACGTGGATGCCAAGTTTAGTTGTAAAGTTAATGTTACATTTTCTGCATTGTGGTGAGTTTTGTAACCTTTTGTGCTTGGTTTTGTTTTGATGTAAGTATTTATTCTAACTATTACAATTTTAAGTTTTTGAACCTTAACCTCTATTTTCTGGAAGGAGGGTTTCGAGAAGAAGCAATGTCTTCGACTTGGTTGGAGAGTAAGTTAGGGTCAAGCTCTGACAATGAAGAGGGTTTTGGTAAGACCCAAGAACCCTGGAACCTTACATTACCCTTGAGAGTGTGTGGTATTAAATGAAAATACAAACTGGAACAAGTTTCTTTTTAGTTCTAGGATAGAAACTACGAGCCTCCTGCGTTTTTTGATGGTACATTTCCTTATGTTTTGACAGAGATACTCTGTGGTTGTTCATTGATTTTGTGCTGTGTTGGAGAGATTATACAAAGTTGACATTCCTTATCTTTTAATTACAGAACATGGAGTCCGAGAAAAATGTAATGATGCTTTCTATCATAAAACTGTTTTAAAGTTTAAGGACAGTTAAGCCTCTTTACGAATTAAAGAGAAGGTAATGGTATACGACTATGGCCTAATTTAAAATAATTTTTGGTCGGAGCTATTGTAGTTTGCAGTTGATATTTTAATTCTTAAAAGAAGGACCTTTACAGGTTGCGAACCTTGGTTTGTTAACCATTTTTAATAGTAGAAAAATTTAAGTTTATATAAAGAGGATATATGTTTGTTTATTATAGTTATATTGAAACTATCATTTTATTAATGTAATCCTTTTAACCCTAAATTGTTATTCTAGAAATGATAAGCCTCTCAGCCTCTTGGTTGTAGTTACCAGTTAACTTATTTAAACCAAAATCCTTTTGGCTATGTAAAAGAAATGATACCTCCGTAAATTTAGAATTTACTAAGCCTTTCGACAAAAATGAGATTTTTGTTCTCGTTGACTAATATTAATTACAATAATTCTACTCTTTATTTTTGTATGGGTTTTAAACCTATTCCTGCTGCAACCACTACCCCAATTTTTTTATGATTTTAGGGCCCCTCCTTGGAATTTTTATTTTTTAACCTTTCTTCGACTCATACTACTCCTTGATTTTTATTTCGAACAAGTTATAAAATCCTTTTTTCACTAAGACAAAAAGGATTTTTCCTCCAACGTGTCAAAAGAGCTCAGTGAGTTGAGCCGACACATCAGGAGAACTCATCTTTCCCATCTGATATTTTTTCTGCCTTGTTTTGTTCCAAAATCCTAAGTCTTTCGGAAGCATTTGTTGAGTTTTTACTGACTACGTTGGTGAAACTTAGATTTCAAGACAACATTATCGTCGGTGTTTGCATTTGCTTGCCAACATGTTTGATCGAAGAGTTTTCAAAAGACTGTCAGAAGATCTTGCTAAATGGAGTCGACAATATCGATTAAACTCAAAATGTGAAGCTGAGACTAATGACAAGAAATTATGTTTTATGTCGGAAAATGTTTCTTCAAAATATTTTTATGAGTTTTCCGATGGCCTTTTTTTGGGAGTCCTCAGTGAGTTTTTCTGACAGTGTTGGTAGAACTCATGGTTTTCAGCCAAATAGTACAACGAAACACGAAGTTTGCAGCCGACGTTTGTCATCAGAAATTTTTCACAATTAGTGCAGACAAAGTGTTTCAGAAGAAGTTGTTGAGTGTCTGCCGATAGTTGCAGCAAATATCATATCGTGGAGCCAACACTGTCGCATATAACTTGTTTTTTCATGCCGATTCATTAAAGGTTGCCGATGAAGTTTAAAGTTTGAGTGCCAAAATGGCGTTTTCACCTGCGTGAAGTTTATTACCCCAACTGCCGCATTTAATGATGTTTCAATGTATTTGTTTATATAAGATTAGGGAGGTTTTACAAACTGTTACCATTTCTCTGTTTTAGATGCATCTAGTCAGTTTTTTCCACTTGGAGCCCACAGATTGTTGCATGAAATCCCCGTACCCTCGCCAGCATTTTCTAGGTAGGCATAAAACCTTATGTTCATGCTATTTTATGTTAAAAGGGGTTTGAAAGAACGACATTTTGGGATGTAGGGTTACGATGTTAGGTTTTTCTTCATCACTGTCTGTGGATGCATTTTAAAAAGGCCAACCCCAAATCCATAAGGTTTTCATTTTTGACTTGCCGACCATTGGAAGTTTTCCCAAGTTGGGTTGCATTAGAACCCTTAGCCTCATTGAGATTGCTGGCCTAACCATGATGGTTTTTATTTACACCTTCATCGTAACGTTTGTTTTGGCCTTTCAAGCCATAGATATGTTTCTGTCGAGCCTCTTGGGTTTTGCTGATGAAGTTGTGGCAGGTTGAGTGTTTCATCGATTGCACCTTGACTGGTTTATTTTTATATGCGGTGATATGGGGACATTCGTTGGATTTTCACTTAGGGGAACATCGTGTTTCAAATTCTGGCCTAGGGTTTTGGTTCAGGGAGTATACCTTTTCCTTGTGGTTGACACTGGGTTTTAAGGGTTTTTTTTGGTTTGTTAGGTCAAGCTAGGGTTTTGAGTTTCCCTTGGTTTCAAAGTTACAAATCCTTTGTCATGGTTTTTGTTTTCTTTCTTACATCTGGAAAGGAGAAGTTCACGTGTTTAATGTTTAAATCCAAACCTTGTAAGCAAAATAGGACAGTGAGTGTGTAGGCCATATCTTGAATTGAAGCACAAAATGAATGGTTTAAAGAACTAGAGACCTAAATCCAAAAACAACATTTAGAGCTTGCACTTGAACTCATGATTTTCATTCCAGTTTTGACCTAATATATACCTTGCCACAAGTTTAAGTATCTGGATAACCTGCGGGAATGATTTCTCTACATCACAAGGTTACTTTTAGAGGCCAAGAATGAATCGGTAAAAACATCTTTATTATCCTGCATCATAATATTATCTTATTTTTTGAAAGAAAACATGATGTGTTATCTAAGTTTTCATTGATATCTTGCAATTTTAATAGTAGCTTCTCATTTCAGTATATCCTATTGATATGAATGCATGTTGTTTTGATCATAGTATCACTACCTTATTTCTCGTTGCGGTCATGTTACAACGTTAGTCCTCACATCACAACATGCAAAAGAGGGATGGAAAGAAGAAGGACAAGATCACTGAGGAGGACTTAGACTTGGAAGTTTTTCCTAGAATGGAGATCATTTATGAAGACATGAAAGATGCCAAAGGGGATAAACAGGAGTTTCAGTGGGGTCATATATACCATATGATAAAAAACCAGAAGGTACCGGATGCAGGCCTAGAAGATATACCTTTATATGTAAACATAATAAAATCAGGTATCACAAAGGTATCCACGTGCCCTGAGCTCTTCCCTTGTTCCGAGGTGATCAGATGGATCATACCTCAAGAAAAAGTATGTACTATGATTATTTCCAACACCAAAGGACAAGCCCTTGCTAACTTAACCCCTCCTTATATAACCAAGGATTGCAAACTACCTGCTCCGCAAACCATGATGATAGATGACTGGATGAACAATTTGAGTTTATAATTTTTTGAATGTGCTAAGAGGATGATAGTAGAAGGGAAGAAACTACGCCATAAATCCTCTGGTGAGTACAATACTGCCAATTTGCGGACCCCCTATAGGATCATAGCCCTAACGCTAAACAAATTTTTTTGCCAGGAGAATGGAAAATTATACAAGATGAGTTGGATCCCATTTGTTAGATTTTTATCATTGAAGCAATATGATCTAGGATCTTATCTGAGAGAATAACATGCACATCAATAATCACAAGAGACAAGAGACACAAAGAATTTTCCTCAGGGAAACCATAAAGGAGAAAACCCCACAACTTTCTCAGAGATAGAATGAATACCAGTAGTAAAACCCGAAAACATAAAGATGAACTCCGACAACTGATCTCTCTCACATGTGCCAACACTTCCTCTCTCACTCATGTGCCCCAGTTGAGTGAGTGTGTATGTGTGTAGAAATGAGGAGAGCCTCACTTCTAATTATATTCTTCCATTAACTTGATTTCCACTCCAACAAGTCACCCTCACTAATTACTTACTAGGGCTGACTTCTCTAGAAGAGTCTAATAACCCTAGTGCCCCACAACCATGGGGACTTTACCCCCCTGATCAACAAGGAAGGTTAACCTCAACTCAATTGTGGGCACTATTTCCCCGACTTATAATCAAGGTTTAACCTCATTGACTTTACTTGACTTCATTATATTAATGACATTCCCGATAGGAACATTGGGGCATAATATAAGATATACAAGTGAATACATTTCAAAGTTACAAATACATAAACAATCCCTCTTAACTAGGAAGGTATTCTCTTGACACAATTCATTGGCACAAGTCACAGGTACTTCACTTAGTGAACATCTCACATATCACGTGCAATCATGGGATATTAAAGAATACCCTTAATTTCCAGAAATATTGACCCAAACTCTTTTTTTTGAAACCACCTCCCCACCCCTTTTTATACCTCAATCCTTATAAACCACCCTAACCACCCCCACCTTAAACCCCTCATTCCCCCCAATACCTACAATATATTGGTTCAATTTTTGATAGTTTTAAAACCCACAATATGAACTAACATGGTTGGATATTGGTCAACAAGTGAAGCCCCAATGGCACAAGTCTTCTTCTTTGGATCAAGTATGGATCATCATCACTGGATCATTACTAGATCATCATCATTGGATCATCATCAAAGTTGGATCATCACTGGATCATCATCAAAGTTGGATCATCATTGGATCATCATCAAAGTTGGATCATCACTGGATCATCATCAAAGCTGGATCATCATTGGATCATCATCAAAGCTAGATCATCAATGGATCATCAGCATCAATGTTTTCGCTATCTCGAACAAATGGTGCTATATCCCAATTCTACTCGTCGCAGGAAGTTCTAAAGAGCCATCCCTTTTTAATGCTAGTTGTAGGTCTAGCCTCCATGTAGGTCTTCATCAACAGAGCCAACCCTTTTTCATGCTAGATGTAACTCTACAAAGCCAGTCCTTTTTCATACTGGGTGTAGTCCTCTATAGAGCCAACCCTTTTTCATGATAGGTGTATCTTGACAGAGCCATTCCTTTTTCATACTAGATGTATAATCACAGAGCCAGTCCTTTTTCATACTGGATGTATCATCATAGAGCTAGTCCTTTTTCATACTGGATGTATCATCATAGAGGCAGTTGTTGGCCTGGGAAAGGGGCACAAGAAGTAACTTCATGCGCCCAGGCGAGGAAGATGTGCGCATGCATGATGGAAGCAAAGGAAGAGTGCAAAGGGTGAAAAGGGACCACAAAGGCAGAATAGAGGAGTGTGCAGCAAAGGAAACACAAGCGTGGATGCGCGCAAGGAGGAAACAGCTGGAAAGCGACAGATACGGGATCGAGATCATGGTCGTATAAGACGGTGTAAGCCTGTAGCTACACACGTATGAGAAGATATTTGTAAGTCAGGCTGATAGTGCCTCATGCCAAGTCATGATCACCACAGCTATGACCAGAGGGGTGGCTGATCTTGACAGCTAATAGACTATCGAGATGCAGTTGGCCCTGCGTGGCCATGTAAATTAGTATAAATAGGAAGGATGCAATAGTTAGAGGGTTATCTTTTTGTTAGTTGTGAGTACAGAATCAGTTAATAGACGAGAGCTATATATAGTTGCAAAGAGAAGGTCTAAGAGAGGATAATTAGAATAATGGAAGAAGAAAAGCTTTGCTAGAGTGGTGCAGACGCAAGGTGAGTCAATCCAAGCTATGTGCAGATATGTAGGTAGTAGCAGTAGATTAGGATGAATAAGACAGAGAGAATGAGAACTATGAGTCTGAACTTAAATACATACCTCAAGATCAGTTTGCATCCCATAGACTGCAAGGTGCTATATCCTTTCTCATGCCAGATGAAGAGCACCTTGGTGGTTTTTCCCAGATGGGTTTCCACATTATTTTGAGTGTCCAAATGAATGACTAATGTGGTGAATGGTTATATGATTGATTCGTAGTTTCTTTCTATATAATGTTGATGTATTCCAGTCCTGAATGATTCCCACCGTAAGTAAATGAATGAATAGAATGCATTGTAGATTGAACCAGCACATGTATATTTCGGTGATATTCATGTTATGCATTTTGACTTAGGTCATAGAGTCAATTGAAGTAAATGTAGCTTCACCGCACCATTTGCGCCGACTGTGAGGAAGAGCGGAAGACCCAATTACACGCGATGACATACTATTGTTCTCATTTGCGCAGGACCGACTTCGTTGTCCAGACACCCTACTGCCTTCATTGAGTCCTTGATTGCGAACCAAGGGACTATACTTCCCTGACAATCACAGAAACTTGGCTCCGGCAATTACCCATCTATTGGATATCTTGGGTGAGACTACGCCTGCTTCGCAGGTGTTGCCGATGGGGCTTGCTCTATCGGGCTGGTATCTCGGGTAGTTGTTGGATCGGCGGGCTGCGTAGGACCTAGGTCATGCAAGTGGGGAAAGTGGCCAATCAATGGTTTCGTTTATAGGACCCTTGTGATTAAATCGAGGAGATGGTGTGGCACCCAACGAAGGAGGATATAGAAGACTGGATGGAGGCTAAAACACTGGCGTTTGCGCAAGAAGAAAGTGCAGGGACACGGGTTAGCACAAAAAGATGGTTGGATGATTATATATACTCTGATATTCACGATATCTTCTTTGCTGAATTCCTAGTTCTACTGCATGAATGGCTGGTAGGATCGGCATCTAGGCAGACCAATTGCCAGACAAGGTAGATTACTAAGTGGAGCAACCAATTTCTTAAAGAGGTAACTAGTGTAAGTAACCCTATGTCAAGAGATGTTGATTTTTGGGTTGATAGTATATTGCAAGGATATATTACTGAATTTGTAATAGATACCATAACTTCATAAAGTGAAGCTGAACGAGATTTCTTCTAAGGACCGCGAAGGAGATACTTGTTGAGTATAAGTACTTGGATAAAACAACTTGCTTATGAGAAAGGCCTTTTGCACCTAGATAGTTGAGCCGTGTGCTTGGGAAGGGGATGCCACTAATAAGTAGGTAAGAACATGGGGAATATGCCTGGAGATGTTCCCTAGAAGAATAGAACCTGAACTCGGGGATGGAGTTCTAAGAAGTGGGAGAAGATTCAGATTAGAAAAGACAAGGAAAACCGAAAGGGGCCGATGGAATCCTAGTTTGTTTGAAGGAAGCGAACACGAACTTCAGTCGTGCGAAGATGAAGGGTATTGCGATGAAGAGGAGGACTATAGCCTGATATTAGAAGGACCTGAGGATCTAGATAGCTCTGACAAGACCTCAGGGTCGAAGCACAATTATATAACACTAGCTATATCGCCAGAGACGAGATCTAGAATCTCATCCCCTATAAGAAACTCCAACCCAAAAAACACTAGTCCTAAAACTAGTGCACCCGAAGGCACACTTGAATTGAACCCTACCCCAAAGAACCTAAATGCCAACATCATGGCTGCGACAGACATTTGGTTACCTAGAACAACATTGGTTTATTTGTGAATCTGTCTGGATGGTACGCTTAGTACATAATACCGATATAAAGAAGGGACACATGATTACAACCTTAAGGGGTCACGCCCTGGATTGGTTCATGAAGTTTTGTGTCATCCCAGCCGGAACACCATAGAAGACCCTCGAGGAAATCCAAGCTGCAATGATCTTAGAGTTTAGAAAACCCAAACCAGAGTCCCAATGTATTACTGAAATTAAGGAGATTAAACAAGCTCTGGAAGAATCTGTATGGGATTTTGACCAAAGATTCAAGACACTGATGGCTAAAGTAACATTCCAAATGTCTGATGTACAACATAAGGAATGGTTCATTGCTGCTCTGCTACCACACATTCAAGGGCTGCTGATGCAGTAGAAGATTGAGTCGCAGATAGAAGCATTGGAGTTGGCGATGAAGCTAGAGGCTTTGCCCATTACTGACGGTGCTGCCAGAATGGTCTAGATTCAGTCACAGCTGGCCAACCTCACAGTACAACTTTAGGATATTAAAAAGGGGAAAGAAGAATAAGAAGATTTATGGTGCACAAAATGTAAAATGGATAGACACACTAAGGATAACTGTCCAACCTTCATGAATTATGTCGCATATGGTGCACCTAACCCATTAAATGGGAAAGGGTTACCCTGGTGTCGTATATGCCAGTCAAGAGGTCACTATAATGAAGAATGTGTGTATTTGCAAAAGGTTGTAAGTACTCCTGCAAACTTATTCTGTAAATTTTGTAGATCGGTAGGACATGATGAAAAAAACTGTAGAGCCTACCAGCTCTTGAAAGAGAAAACAATTGATACATACTTGATGAAAAATGAAGGGTTCCCCCAAGTTGAATAGGCGCAAACCTCATACCAACCTACGTAGTTTCTAGCTAATCAGTACCCATAGACGTATGTGCCTCAACAACCATACGCGCATCCAAAACCCTATCAGCAGAACTACTAGCAGAACCAGTACTTGCAACAACAATTACACCCTCAGGGAAGGGGTGGTGGAAACTTTAGAGGACAAGGTGGGGGAGAGGTCCAGTTACATGCTATAATTGTGGATAAGTAGGTCACTTTCCAGAGACTGTTTGGAGCCTGCCAGGAAATGCTCATATTGTAAGGGTCAAGACCATAATGTTGAACAATGTCCTCAACTGATCTCATAGTGGCAAGAAATAATGGTTGCCGCACCCAACCCCCAACCAAACTCGAACCCGAATGAAAATGTGAATGTTCAGATGATCGTGGCTGAACCGAGAGACCTGAAAGTTGCAGTCGTAACAAGAGAAGATGTGATGGCTGGAGGAGAGCAAGACAACTCCCAAGAATAGAAGTAGCCGCAAGTGAGACCGGAGGTGCAAAAAAAAGAATCACCAACCGACCCGAAGCAGAAAGAAGTATTTTGGGATGTGCAATCAAACTTCACAAGCCTTGATGTACCATCAAGTTCAACAAAAGTCAAGGACATGCCGGGACGATTCCAATACCTGTTTCAAAAGAAAGCTTCAACCGAGATTAGTAAGCTAAGATCTCTTCTGTCAAGTTGGTTGATGCTAATTCAAGATAAAGATGCTATTGCAGAGCTATAGGAAATAATAGACAAGATCCCTGTAGTACCACCAATTGAGAAGAAGGTTAATCAAATATGACAGAAATGTAAGACTGGCCACAAAATGAGAATGAATGCGCAGATAGGTGACTATGACATGGACTATATTATCTTAGATATGGGGTCATATGTCAATATCTTGACTCTCCAAACATGGGAAAGTATGGGTAAGCCACACTTGGACTGGTATCCTATCCAACTGCGTCTTGATAATCAGACGAAGGTACTACCCATTGGATGATTTAGTAATGTCATCGCCGATGTTGAAGGATTACACACATATGTAGACTTTGAGGTCATCAACATTGTGGATGACATAAATCCTTACCCTGTACTACTAGGGATATATTGGGCTATAAACAATCAGACAATTATCAATTTCAAGAAAAGGATCATCTCTTTTGAAGATGAGGAGATGAGAGTGGTATCATCCATTGATCCATTTGAGGGGAAAATATATGTTGAACTTGTTAATAATGAGGGGTAGGTTGACTATCTCAACCAAATCTACAACGTTACAACCCTGCATGAAGATCATATCAGTCTGACAGTAGATGGGAACCTAAGCTGGAAGTGCACAAGTTCATGCACGTCTGATTCAGGAGAGGCTTTAGAGAATTGGCAAAATAGGTTACAAGAAGTCTCCATGAGAAGGTGTACAAGAGTGACAAGGTCTACACGACGGGTGGAGACTAAGTCAAGGGAATTACCCACCTATGAGAGCTTCCTATACCTTTTGGATACGACACCTAAGACATGTGATAACTCTGAGCAACTGTGACAAGGAACCCAGCAGGTCATGCACACAACTCTAAAAATTGACAAACACCCTATAATTCAGAACACAATCCAGCGAGACACGAGGGGTATAGTTGAGAAGATCAATGATGCTAATGCTCATATACACAGTGCAGCTACTTAGCAAGACAAGCTACCTAGGGACGCAGAAGATAGCCCCACTAACTCCAGCAGGCCAAAAACAATGGAACTAAGTAAAGATCGCATAGTAATACAAAAGTAATCGTAGGGTGAAATCGTTGTGCAGATCATTGACTCCTAAAATAATATCAGACTCTATTCCCTATAAATGGCACATAAAGAAAGGAAAGGGTAGAAGACTTCGATAGGATGAAGATACCTTTGCGATTGTAGACTAAACCAACTCAACAATAGCTGCCGCCAAGGCATTTTCAATATATCAGGGTGAAGCCATCCACAAAAGGATGACTTATTCTACAATATGACAGCAGAGCCATCAGACACCCTCACAAACTGAAGGAAACTTGGCTATGGACATATACCATCACACCAAAGATGGGTAGGGACACAACACAATTTCAGAAAAGTCGATGGCACCCACATCGTGAGTTTGGTAGAAACCAGTTTCCTGAAACCTTACTCCGACATGTAAAAAAAACGACCAAAAAGGATGTAAACCAGAAAGTATGAGCACTCAACCCAACCCAGTCTAGGAAATACTAGTTATTCCAAGTGAGTCATCTGCACGACTGCAACCAAGGAAAAGGAACGTAAAGTTTCAGATACCTCAGACGATCGGGGAAAGATGTTTGTTGCTACCCAGGGAACTGATGATGCAGATAAAGAATTGCCACCACAGGAGGATCCACAAAGAGAACGGGCTGACCCAAACTTTCCATCTTACGTTAGACTAAGAATACTTGGTGCAGTGCATGCAGATCTCCTCGCGAAACCAGTGACCAATTTGATCGCACCAAGGATCCATGTTGGCATACCTTTGTTAAAGGACATCCTCCCAACGTTAGTTGTGTTAAAACTCCAGGGCTATGACACTCGGAAACAGGAGGGATTACAGATAATGGATTGCATGGATATAATACAGACTACTGACCCTACTGTCAAGGTAATGAAACCGCGGAAGTGGGCTGACGGACTAGCCACTTTTGGCCTCCTCAACATGTTGTTTATGCCTCATTTTTTCCATAGTGCATAGACCAGTACGTATGTAAAGCAGTTTCTAGTCTGCATTCATCGAGGATACTTATGGCTAGACCGGCCATGCCCAATTACTGTTGAACTAATAGTGATAATTACAGGGCTCCCAAGTGAAGGAAAAGACCCTTTGCCTTATCTCGCTAAGCATAAAACTCAGGACATTAAGTGAAAGCACAACCTTCAGCACTTAGGATGGGGATACTTAATTGGGACCATCCCAGACAAAAGTGTCCAGGTTGCTGCAAAATTATTATCCTGTAAAATATTTCATAAAGTGGTACCGACACAATGTTCTGCAGGAGTAATAGAAATTGCAGATTTATGTGCGTAGGGACAAAAATTCAACTGGTCATGGTACTTTCTCACTACCCTGTTCGAAGATGTAATGCTGGCGCAACAAACGGAAGGGCATAAATTCTACTATTCCTAGCTGTTAATTTTGATCTCCTTCACTATTTGGGCTAATCCCCTGGACTATGTACATATGAATGTCCTGGTCTCCTGTTTGGGGGGAAAATATCAGAATTTATGGGAAGACAAGACCAACACCAAGCATCAGTAGCATAGCAATGTGGTATTCTTCTTGCATGTAGAGGCATTGTGCCAGGTTGTTCATAAAACCCACAGGATCCGCACTGCAATTGTGCAAAGGTATGCTTCTTTTGTCAAATTTGAAGCTGATATGCACCAAATAAATCTGTTACCTTTCAAAGGTACACCTTGGCATATACATCAAGCCAGGTTCATAATAACCAACGAGGATGTGGATGCATTTGTCAAGATCTGGCCGGAGGAATGGCATGGCCCACTTGCGGAGCCACTTCCTGAAGATCAGAATGTAGAAGAACCACCAATTCACCAAGTTCAGGGTGAAGAACAAGAAGGTGATGATACCCAAGGGGACCCATCGTAAGAAAACCTGGAAGATGATGATGATATAGAGGACTCATACCACCATCCTTCCATGTAGCCACATGCAGAAGAAGGGATGTAGACCTGTATACAACCCGAGGAAGGCCAATCATCGTTCAAGAAGTAGAAGGCAGACATAACGGCAAACACCACTACTTTAACAGAGGATGAGTTGCAAGAACTTTCCAGTGCTATGGCAAAATTTGCGCGAGATAACCTTGGTGGTATAAGGACCCAGCAAAAGAACATCGATGCTCAGGTCTAGACCCACTTCAATCAGTTAACCACATCTATCAATGAGTTCAAGCACACGGTGGACACCAAAGCTTATCGCATTGCTCCTAACATACCACTGCTCACACCGTCGTGGGAACCGCCAATAAAGGTACTCAGTTAGGTGCATGCACTTGACATGAAGGAATAAACAATCACAAATACTGATAATAGCACCGATGAGATAGAATTCTCGAAGTTTCTCTTGGATGAGATCCATGTTCTCCAGCAGGCAGCTATAGAAGAACTTTAGCTAAGGCAAAACACTGTTGCTCACAAGCAGCAAAGTAGAAAAAGAAGTCCAAACTGCACAAGAACCTCTTGCAAGTTAAGGAGTAGGAACTACAAGAACACACCAACTCCTTGGACAAGAAGGATCAAGAAATATTAGCCCGTAAGCAAAGCCATGTCACGTTGGCATAGTCCATTAGGAATGTCGTCGCAGCATTCCCACCAGAGGTTGGGCAAGCCGATGAAGACTCCTTAGCTAAAGTGGCCAAGCTTGCAAAGATGGTGCAAGATCTTCAACACCAAGTAGAAGCTATGCAAGCCCGACAGATACCAAGCACACCCCTAGAGGTGCTGGTAGAAAGAAAAGCAGCAGTGTCTGAAGCTACTACCAAGCTTAAAGGTGGAGAAGCCATCTGTGCAAAGGTTGCAGACAATGTTGCGACCATTTGGGAAACATTACTTGAGGATGGCACAATTGACAAAATAAGGCAGTGCATTCATGAGGCAAATGAGCGCATCACTGCCACGAAGGTGGAAATGCAGAAACTACCACTCCAGCAAAAGGTCCTTAAACATGTAGAGATAAAAAATATCCAATAGGAAGTCCAGGTTCTCCGTGAGCAGGAAAAGGATAGGGAATCTAAGGTTGAGGAATTCTAGATGGAGGAAGAAAATCTCACAGACCATATTCAGTCGATGCAACAAAATCTTCAAGGCATATTGCAGTCAATAGAGAAAGACTTGTCGGAGCATGTTCAGTCTGACTAGGTGGAGCAATTGGCCACACCGGTAGAGGAAGCTATGGTAGAAGTTACGAAGGTAGAAGCCCTGGTGCAAGCATTCCAAGACAAGGTCTATACTATTGAGCAAGCAGACCTGGAATCAACAAGTTCACAATAATGTGTAGAAATGCGACTAAGGCATCTAGCTGAAAAAAAAAATTGAATTTTGGAGGCAACCATAAACACCGCACGTGTGTAGTATGCTGGAAGAACTTATGGAACAAGTAGTGCAGATATGATGAGACACATTCCAAACACCACCAAACCTAGTTTCGAAGTAAGTGATGACAAGTCCGAGACCACTGGCACGTGCTGATAGACCATTAAATGCATTAAGAAACTGCAAAGATTTGGCGCTTGAACCAGGACAACACTGCAACATGATCAAGTATGGAGAACCTAGTCACTGTGACTGTCCATCCCATCTACACATGCGCACGACTGTCATTACCCAAAAATGGAAACACCGGTAATCATAGCATATCTAAGAAAGAAATCTGGTACACAAGGTGAGTGTCTTTTCCTCGTAATGCCATTGGATAAGCCTGCACGAAAGAAGATCCAACGCTCTCCCTATAAGATCGGGGTTTGCTTGCACTAAGCCAATATCACTGTGTTTTGCTACTCGCCCACCAGTTATAGTTAAAAATGACTTGGAGAGTCTCCTGTTGAGCAGCCTTGCAGGCTAAAGCTGTTGCTGCAACTTTCAGCCTGTCGGGTGTATCCAGAAATAGCAAGACAAAATATAGTGATAATCAATCAGTGGCTTCAACCCATTGACAAGCCTTCAGCAAAGTCATCCTTGGCTATTAGTAGACCAATAGAATAGTGGTCCTCTCGGTGGTACCTGAGTGGACTCCAGTAGGGACTAGAGACCTGGCCCATTTTGACCAACTTTATTGGGTTTGATCCACAGTCTCTACAATATTTCACAAAGTCTGCATGCTTGGGAGGTGTTCATGTCCTCCAACTCTCCAAGCAAACTGTTTGGATCTTCATGGGCTATGGAGAGACCAGAGAGCAAAGGCCGACTTCTGCTCTCTGCTGCTATGGTGATATGTGTCGCAATGGGGCAAGTCACTCACCTCCACCACTCCGGATAGAAAGACTTGTCTAGTTTTCAAAATGGAAAAGTATTCAAAGTTAATATCTATGGAAAAGAGAGTGGTGAAGAGATGGTAGTAGAAGAGAGGAATTGAAGGAAGAACAACAAGAGAGAAAGTCACGGTAGCCTACAACAACCACACCCAGAGCCCCAGGAGCATGAAAATGGAGGGAGAGCCAGAGCTTCTTGGATTGCTGTGTTGGAATGGAACACTAATCATCATCCCTGGAACACGAGGCGGACTATGATAAGATGATGAGAGATTCCCAGAGAAAAGACAACATTCCTGGGCATGTGGCTCTTGATCTCTGTAGCGGGTGCATTGGCTTACATTGCTAGCTCAAGCGAGCTCTGCATTCGAATCTTCCACTCCCATTCCTCTCAAAAGGTGCTACGAAACCAGCCATGTTGGTGCCCTTATCTCTGCCGTAGTAAAGATAGCGATTTACAGTCAGACTCGGAGAGTTCGGATAGAAATGTCAGGGTCGCATTGATAAGGACGATGCCATGATTGAAGATAAAGGTAAAAGGTCCCGCGATTTAGTGAAATGCAAGGGCCTTGGCACAGGCTCTAGTAGCAGTAAACCTTCTGTGATTCATTCTGCAGATTTACTCCAAATGATTCCACATGTGAAGAGGGGCCATATTATAGATAGTAGGAGGTGAGAAACATAAGAACATGTCCCAACGTTGGCTAAAAATAAAAAATAGAGCAAGGAGCAGACTGTGCAAGTTAAGATGCAACCAAAAAAAAATCTCTATTTTGTTCCCAAAAGATACCACGCAGATTGGGCTGCTCACATGTCCCTTCCTTAGTGGCTCGAAACGAGACACGGGTGAGTGTTGGGGGCCTGTTGGCCCAGGAAAGGGGCATAATAAGTAACTTCGCATGCACAGCCAAGGTAGATGTGTGCACACACGATGGAAGAAAAGGAAGAACACAAAGGTTGAAAAGGGACCGCGAAGGCATAACAAAGGAGTGCGGGGCAAAGGAAAGACAAGCGCAGATGCCTGTAAGGAGGAAACGACCAGAAAGCAATAGATACAGGATCCAGATCATGGTCGTATAAGATGGTGTAAGCCTGCAGCTATGCACATACGAGAAGATATTTGTAATTCAGGACGATAGTGCCTCATGTCAAGTCATGATCACCACAGCTGTAACCAGAGGGGTGGCTGATGGTGACAGCTAACAGACTATTGAGATGCAATTGGCCCTGCGTGGCCATGTAAATTAGTATAAATAGGAACGATGCAATAGTTAGAGGGTTAGATTTTTGTTAGTTGTAAGTATAGAACAAGTTAATAGGTGAGAGCTGTATATAGTTGCAGAGAGCAGGTTTAAGAGAGGGTAATTAGAATAATGGAAGAAGAAAAGCTCTGCTAGAGTGGTGCAGATGAGAGGTGAGTCAATCTAGGCTATGTGCGGATTTGTAGGTAGTAGCAGTAGATTAGGAGGAACAAGACAGAGAGTATGAGAACTATGAGTCTGAACTTAAAGGCATACCTCAAGATCAGTTTGCATCCCATAGGCTGCAAGGTGCTATATCCTTTTTCATGCCAGATGAAGAGCACCTTGGTGGTTTTTCCCAGATGGGTTTCCACGTTATTTCATGTATCCAAATGAATGACTGGTGTGGTGAATGGTTATATGATTGATTCGTAGTTGCTTTCTATATCATGTTGATGTATTCTACTCCTGAATGATTCCCACTGTAAGTAAATGAATGAATAAAATGCATTGTAGATTGAACCAACACATGTATATTTTGGTGAGATTCCTGTTATGCATTTCGACTTAGGTCATAGAGTCAATTGAAGTAAATGCAGCTGTAAATGTAGCTGCGTCGCACCAGTTGTGCCATCTGTGAGGAAGAGCGGAAGACCAAGTTGCGCGCGATGATAGACTGTTGTGCTCATTCGTGCATGACCGATTCTGCTGTCCAAACACCCTACTGCCTTCGTTGAGCCCTTGGTTGTGAACCAAGGGACTATACTTCCCTGACAATCGCAGAAACTTGGTTCCAGTGGTTACCCATCTATGAGATATCTCGGGTGAGACTATGCCTTCTTCACAGGTGTTGCCAATGGGGCTTGCTCTATTGGGCCAATATCTCGGGTAGTTGTTGGATCGATGGGATGCGCAAGACCTCGGTCCCACAAGTGGGGAAAAGTGGCCAACACTAGTCCTTTTTCATACTGGATGTATCATCAGCACTTATATCTGACCATGGGAGGAACCAATCCTACCACCATGTCAGAAGGTCACAACACTTAGATCTGACCATGGGAGGAACCAATCCTACCACCATGTCAGAAGGGATCATAGACTCATCACTTCCTCTTGGAAGGAACCTCTATCTAGAGAACACCAAGCTTCTCCCTGAAGTACTCAAACTTCACTCTAGCCATTTCTAGCATAGAATCACATCAGGGCTGATTACGTCCAAGGATAACCTACGAGCTTTGCCAGGACCTATTACATCCAAGGAAAACCTATAGGACCGTTTACTTCTAAGAAACCTACGAGCTTTGCCAGGATTTTATGCTCAGACAACCTGTCTCACCGGCTGTGCTAGAAATCCCTCTTTCAAGAGATATTGATCTGGATCACATACTGGAGCTTCACTACTCCTCTCTGTATCATATGAAAATGCAAGTCAGATCAATTAAATGAAATAGTAGTTTTCAAAAGAAACATACTACCTCCCAAATAGCCAAGTTAGTGGCAACATATTTTCCTCAGCTGTACTCAATGCCATGCAGGACTCCTTCCTATTAAACCAAGAGATCACACCTGATCTCATACTGAAGGAGCACCTTGAAGTGCTCTTCCTATCAATGGCACTTCCTTCCCAATATGAATCCACATAACACTCCAGGTTAATCTTCTGATTCGCTTCATACTCAAGCCCATAATCAACTGTACCCTTCAGGTACCTCATTGCATGCTTTGTAACCATCAAGTGAACATGTCTCAATGTGTTCACAGCAAAGAAAATATCTGGTCTCATATTCGTTAGGTGCATTAAGGAACAAATCATCTGATGATACATCGTGGCATCAACCGAATTTGATGAAGAAACACTCAATATATTTAGGTTTGGATGCCATAGGTGTGTTCATGGCCTTGTAGTCCATCATCTTGAACCTCTTCAGGATCTCTACTGCATACTTCCCTTGTCCCAGGGATATTCCATCCACATTCTGCCACACCCCCATACCTAGAAAGTAGTGCATCATATCTAAGTTCTTCATCTCGAACTCGGAAGAAAGTCTCCTTCTTGCAACTTTAATGAGTTCCTCTTTTCTATTAGGAACAAGTCATCGACATATAACATGACCGTCACTGGTCTTCTGCCTTCAACCTTGAAAGAAAGGTTGGAATATGCTTTAATCTCAGTAAAGCCTAGAGCCATGAGTAATCTGTCCATCCTGTCATACCATGTCGAACCTTAGGATCTTCTGCAGTCACTTCCTCTAAAGTGGAGCATCATTCTCCCTCTTCCTTTCGTACGTTATGCATTGAAACATTATGTACCAGAGTGACAAGTAGCTTCCTCTGCTACTAATATTCTATGTATCCATCTAGGTTCACTGGATATCAAGATCCTGAACCTTTTCAAGAATTATTCTCGCACCCATCTATGAGCTTGTCATCCTCTATAGGATTTAATCTTCAAACTTGTAGGAAAGGTTAAGATATTCATCACTCTAGGTGATCTTCAAGGTCCTCATGTATGTGTCATACCATGGGTGACTTCTGAGCTCATACAAGGTCTTCTTTAATTTGCACACATATGAGTTTTCATGTCATCTGTCTTAACTTCTAGTGGCTGCAAACGTCTCTTCGTAGTCTATGCCTTCTTTCTGTGAAAATCCTCGTGTAATGAATCTTTCCTTGTATCCCAAAGGATTATTTTCAGGTCTTGATACTGCATCTTAGACATCATTCTTATTGAACTGTTTCTCTCCCTCCCTTTCTTCGTGGCTACTTTTTCATAGCTGGAAGGCTTTGCATCAATGATGTCACTCAATAGTGTCACATAACTACATAGTGTCTGAGGCCTCTTTCTTTCTTTGAAAGTATCGTCATATTATTCTTCATCTTTGATTCTTTCTTGAACTGTCATCACTTGTTCTTCGGAACAAGTCTCATCCTTCTTTTCGTGTAGGTGGTTGTACGTGATCTTTCCTACAAGTCAAATGCATTTGTATGGTTAGAAACATTTCATAAGGAATATTCACAATGGAAAATTCTGATGCATAAAGATATAATCATGCAACTATTTTATCCAATACAATATTCATCCATATCTCACAAAACGTTTCTAGATGCCTTCCATATCTACCATGACATCATTGATATTGTGCACTAATCCAATATGTCAGCAAAGAGGTTTCATTATAGATAAGTAGCAATGGATATTTGTATAGCACCATGAGCTACTTATCCATCACATGCATATTAGTAGTATGCTATCATTAATGCAAACATTCTATCATGCATAATACATCAATTGAATATAAAGAAATGCATAACAAAACAATATCATGAAATGACAATTGAATACTTATCTTTATTTGTCTCATGGGTAGACTCCTTCTTTCAGCTTCATCATCTTCTTCATTCATATCAACATCATTTCTTATCCAAATGCTTAAGATGGATAAGATGTTCTTCAAGAATTGATTTCTTAATATTCCTCATCGCTTGAGGTATCTTTTTGAATCATGAAATCTTGATCTTTAGTTGCTCCCATCTTCTTTTCTCTTATTATGAGTTGAGCTTCTTCTTGTGTGTGCTCTTCCTAGAGTATGCTGAAAGTAATCACTTCCTTCTGGCACACATTCCTTGAATGAATGGATCCCATGATCCTAGGAGGCCATTCAAGGTGGTTATCACAACTTCTGCATTCTCCACTTCTTCTTCTACTGCTTCAAGTTGTTCTTTGATTTGAGAGACCCTTGTAAAGTATGACTATATGGTCTCGGCATTCTTCACATTCTTCTACTGGTTTCTCAAAGTCATCTTTAGATTTATGTTCTTCCCTTCAAATAGCTTGGTCAAGGAATCAAAACATCTCTTTAGGTGTCTTTAGGGAAGACACTTGTGGTATAAGGTGATCCTTGATTGAATAAGCATTGATCTTCTTGGCCTTGACCAAGTTCTTCTTGTGTAAGGCTTTAGCCTTATCTCCCTCTGGAACTGGAACCTCTTTACTTATGTAGGTGTCCAATTCATTTCCTTCAAAAACTAGTGAGATCCTATACTTCCATGCTTGGAAGTTTTCAGCCTCACCAATATTGTCATCAAGCTGGTGTGATTAGTCATTTTGAAATGAGAACCTCAACTGTAAATAGCAAAAGATTAGATCTTACCTATTTGAGGTGTCCATTCTGTTCTAGAGTTGGTTGATCTAGGGTTTGTTAGAGAAACCCTAATTTTAAAAACTTGGAATCTTTCCAATATTATTGGATAGAAATATGCACCTCTTCAAGGTGATCTGTTGAATGTACTCCTTTTCTGAAAACAGTGGAGGGAAGCTCCCAGAACAGGAAGCCCTAGTTTTCCAATTTCTTCTGTAGAAATACCTAATACTGTTTCTGTAATATATCTGAAATTACTGCTCCTATGTGTTTGAAAATTCACACTGAGGTAGCCTCTCCTGTCCTCTTTCCAACACCATAGGTTTTACCAGAGTTGGTTTTTCCAATTGGGACTTATTATCTTTTTCCCAAGGTGACGTATTTTAGGACTATTTAGCAAAGCGAACTTGTACGGACTTCCATGTGTCCCTTTTTGATGATCAGGGTCTGAAACTTTTACCACAAAAAGTACATTCCATGCCCTATCTCAAATACAGAACATCTTGATAAATTTCATTTGGACCTTCGTATCCCAAGATATAGAAATTCTCCTTAGGTGTCATGTTTAGGGATGAATACTGCAAGAGGATAGAACCCTGATATGGAGGAACCATATCTCCTAGAATATATTGAATATGAGGCTGAAAATTTTACATAGGGTACATCAAGATTTTATCTTTGGCTTGTGAAATTTTTGGTCCCTCAAACTCCTTCAATCCTGAGATATAGAGAATGTACTAAAACTACCCGTTTTAGTATTTTAGGGTTTTTTAGGCCTGGGGTCAAACTAGGGTTTGACTTTCTTGGAGTTTTATTCAACCAAAAAATTCAACCTTGGCCTCTAAAATTTGATTTTGATGAGGATAGAAATCCTATGCTGGGCTCACTCAAAAATTCGTCTTCTGTAAAAAGCCCTAATTTCCCGTAGCAAAAACTGAAAATGCCCGGAATCAAATTTTGCTTCGACAGAAAGATGCACCTTTCAATGGAGAGTTATCCTATCTTTCTTTTGCTGATGGATTGTGGAGAGAGACCGAAAAATTAAGAAGCCCTAGCTTCTACAGCTGCACAGTGTCTTGTTCTTAGGTTAGCTCTGATACCATGTTATATTTTTATCATTTAAGCAATATGATCTAGGATCTTATCTAAGAGAATAACATGCACAGCAATAATCACAAGAGACAAGAGACACAAAGAATTTTCCTCGAGGAAACCATAAAGGAGAAAACCCTGCAACTTCCTCAGAGATATAATGAGCACCAGTAGTAAAACCTGAAAACATAAAGATGATCTCCGACAGCTGATCTCTCTCACTTGTGCCAACACTTGATCTCTCACTCATGTGCCCCAATTTTGTAAGTGTGTATGTGTGTAGAAATGAGGAGAGCCTCACTTCTATTTAGATTCTTCCATTCACTTGATTTCCACTCCAACAAGTCAGCCTCACTAATTACTTACAAAGGCTGACTTCTCTAGAATAGTTTAATAACCCTAGTTCCCCACAACTATGGGGACTTTACCCCCCTGATCAACAAGGAGGGTTAACCTCAGCTCAATTGTGGGGACTATTTCCCTGAATTAAAATGGAGGATTAACCTCATTGACTTTACATGAATTTATTATATTAATGACTCTCCCAATAGGAACATCAGGGTATAATATAAGTTATACAAGTGAATACATTCTGAAGTTACAAATACATCAACACCATTGATATATCATGTGCCCATGCAGGGCACCATTTTTAACTGGGAAGATATTGTAGCATGTTGGCCTCTTTCCTCTTCTTTTCTAGACCCATGATTCAACAACAACATAATACCAGCAAGAAACCACAAGACATCGGCTTGACAGAGCAAGCTTTGTCGGCAAAGCCCACAAAGAAGGTGTAGTCTCACCCGAGATATCTTTATGGGTAACTTCCAAAACCATGTTTCCATAGTTGGCGAGAGATTCTATTCCCTTGGCATGTGACCAAGGTGCTCGACAAAGGAGACTGGATGGAGTCTACTACTGTGTGACGACAGCACAGTAATGAGTCGCAACCGGCATGCGGCACAACTTTACCATAGTGACTCTACAACTGATGCAACATCACGATGCATCTGATTCCTTGTGCTCAATAGACATCGTGCGGCTCATGCCTTAACTTAACAACTAAATCATAAATCCATACATAACATTCTAACAATGCTTTAATCCTTCATGCATCCATTGATTGTTCCTACTGTGACATTCATTCGATAGTAAATGCAATAATGTATAGGAAGCACATTGACATCAACACTCATCATTAACCACATTCAACATCATAACACAATAAATAACGTGGAAACCCATCTGGGAAAAACCACCAAGGTGCTCTTCATCTGGCATGAGAATGGTTTATAGCACCTTGCATCTTGCAATATGCAGACTGTTCTTTAAATATGTCTATTTGAATCAATTTTCTTGCTCTCATGCTCTATGATTTATTCTCTATCTACTCCTACTGATGCGCACACAGCCTAGATCGACTCTTCTATTCTACTAGCGGTCCGTGCACACGGCTGTAGGATCTACGGCTCAACAACCTTCTCCTTCTACTAGACTCTCCTCTGAGTTTTCTTCCTCTAATTTAACTAAGAAGTACATAACTCTTGAACAACAGACATCTACTAGATGAACGACTCAAGCTAGCCCTTATACAGGTCGGGTTCCTCCTATATATAATATTTATAAGACCACGCAGGGTCGACTGAGTACAACTTAGTTATTACAGACTCAACAACCCAAAATATCTCTCATTTACATCAATCTCGACCCATATCTAGCCGTAAGATCCATGCAAGACATTAACCATTGACTTAACTAGCCGTGGAAATGCTTTTCAACTCATCAGTATCAGTCATAAATAGCCGCAAAACTCTGCTTCCTACTCCCACTAGCTCATCCTTCTGTAGTCTTCCTTGAATTTCATCTTCCAGCCTTAACTTCTCTACCTACCTCTTCCATCGACTCGAATCTGTCTTCCTCATTGCAGCATCCTCTTCGTAGCTTTCCTTCTGCCTCTTTCTCTATTGTGTGCATGTTTTTATCTTATCTATGTTGATTCCTTCTTAGCCTACATTTCTCCTATCACACACACCCTTTTCATCCTTTTTATTTTGCATCCTCTTCTTCCTTGTGTACTTCTTTTATCCCAATAGCCCCCCAACACTCACATGTGGCTCGTCCCGGTCCACTAAGCAAAAAGGCATTTGTTCGTAAAAATGGTCCACCACAAAACTTTTACTTGCCTTGCAAAATCTATGCCTCTGGTGTAGGGCCAGGCTGCGGAGTGGGACTAATCTTGTCCTAGAAATCCTTCACCATTTGCTGCACCTTAGAGACTTCCCCTGCTACTTCCTCAGCCTGTGTGGCCAACTACTCTACATGGTCAGAACTGATATGTTCCGACCGTCTTTCCTCTAATGACTGCGCGTCTTACTGAAGTTTCTTCTGCACAAGCTGAAGAAGGCCTATGAGCTGGGATACTTTTGATTGCTATGTGTTGACCATGGCTTCCCTAGTCTCCTCTTGATCTCAAAGATCCTAGACTTCCTATTGCATTCGCTTAATCTCCACACTTTTAGTGATGTTTTCATGAAGTGACAGTTTCTTTAGTTCTTCCTTTGCAGCGCTGATTTTCTCATCTTCCCATCGGGTGATTTTCCTTATGTTTTCTGCAGTTTCATCTTCTAGCAATGCTCCCCATATTGTAGCGATGAATTCAACTACCTTTGTGCAGAGTATTTCTCCTTCTCTGATCTTTTCAGCAGCCTCAGATGCTACTCTTCTTCTCTCCTTGAGGACCTCTGGAGGTGTGCTTGGTACTTGGCTAGCCTGTAGTTCCCCAACCTTCTTCTTTAGTTCCCTTGTGATGCGCAACCGTTGGGAAACCTTATATTCTAAATATTCATCTTCCTGGCCCACCTATGGTGGGAACTCTGCAACTATGCTCTTAATGGTTTCAGCGAGTGAAACCCTGATATGATCACATGCAACAATTTCCTTCTCTTTGTCCCTAAGGAGGGCCTTGCATGGTTTCTCCTTATTTTGTTGCTTGATAAGCAACAACATTTTCCCTCATCCATATTTCAGATGTGGCTTGCTGCTGAAAATCGTAGACTTTGCCCAAAGACAGTTTGGAGAAGTCGATATGGATGGTCTCAATCCCTTACATAGCTGCATTGAACTTGGGTGTTCCTGCCTCCATCACCTATGCCTGGATTTTTACCTTAATTGGTGGCACCAGTTCTAGTGTGACTAGAGGGACGCTTGGATCCACGCCACATGTCTCCTCCTGCACAATGGATTTGACCTCATTAATGACTTCTATTAACTTATTCAAGTGGGTCCTAACTTGGTCAGCAATGTTGATGTGTTGTGTGTTCAGAGTGGAAAGGTTGTCTTGCGCAAATTTAGTGGTCCAACATTTGCAAGCTCATGCACATCATCTTCAGTCAATGTGTTCATGCCAGATATCTTATCTATGTTTGCGCTTCTGTTTGCATGTTTTCCTGAGGATGCACATGCTCAAAGTTAGGATGATCTGAGCTATTCCTACCAACATCATCAGCCATTTATTCTTCTTCTTGCGACTAATTTTATTGATCATCGCCTCCCTGGTTTCCTTGGCCATTATCATGGCCTTCACCGTGGTCCATGGGTGGGTTTTCTTCATTCAGGTGCTCAGGCAAAGGCTCCGGAAGTGGTCCGCGCCATTCCTCAGGCCACTTCTTAATAATTTCATTGACATCAGTGTCGGTGATCATGAACCATTCATTGTGTGATTACATGGTTGGGTCTTTCATGGGCTCCAAGATCATATTATGGGCACTAGCTTGAAAATTGATAAAGGCTGTGTACCTGTGAACCGTCGTACCGTGGATTCAATGAGATCGGTGTACAACATTGTGAAATGCCTCTATCTACAAAAAGGAACTCGATGTTGTTATCCTTATACCGATCCGTATGCTTCTTTTGCTCCCTCAGGTTATGGTACCTTTCACCAAGGCACGACAGTGGGACATCCATTTGTACAAAGTCTAGAGGGTTGGCCCATAGGGTGAAGGAGATCAAGATGAACAACCAGGAGGAATGAAATTTGTAGGTGGGATCTTCTTATGCCTATATGGTGTCATCTATCATCTCATTCAACAAATATTGCGACCTATTGAAAATCCCACCCAGTGCACATAGTTCTGCGAGCTTGATTGTTCCCGTAGTGCACTAGTTGAGCCTCACCTTATGTAGTAGCTTACAAGAGAGGATCCATGTGGAAAAATAAACACTGGCATCTTCAATGGGGCCAATTAGGAAACCCCTATCTGTGTGCTAAATATTATGCTTTTTCTTCATCCTGGTGGTGTTTTTCTAGGCCAAGTATAGTGCGGGGACATCCCCTTCCTTTGGCAGACCCGTTATCACAGCAATAAGGTCGACGTCGACTGAGTATGGGAGATTGATCCATAGCCATCCTCAATGGAAATAGACTAGAATTTATCTCACATATGTGTTGATGTATGGAATATGGATGAAATGCAGCATGAATAGTAGGTTCATCAATCCTACGCGGCCAAATCCTTTAACCCATTGCATTGGTCTGAGTATCAGAGTTCTAGTCAGATCGGTCTGATCAGGGGTCATGCAGTTGTCTCTTTTCGACCCTGACTACTATTGTGTGTCGATGTACTCGAAGCTCAACTTGATGAACTTCGGCATGATTATCTTGGGCATGGGGATGTTCTCAGGGATCCGCGGTGCAACCAAAGTTGTATCAGCCTTCTTTGGAAGCACCACTTCCTCTGCATCAACTCTTCTTGGTCGGACATAATGGGGGAAGTTTTCGTCGTCCTCCTTAGCATCTAGGCCTCTGCATGGTGGGGAGTATTCTTCCATGGAATATTTCTCCAGTGCTCCTAATTCCATGGGCGATTTCCTAGTATCATCTGGGACGACCGTAGCCTTCCGATTTCTTGTTGTTTGCTTCGTTTGCAGTCCAGACGGTCCTGCTGCTTCTTTCTCACCAGCCTGTATTGGATCTCTAATAGGTTGTGTAGCTACAATCATTGGTATCTGAACTGGGTGAGGCATAGGGCACAAACTAGGGGTTGGAATAATAATTGGGGAAGTTGTAGGTCAAGAAATAGGTGGCGATCTAGGTGTGGTCGGGGGGGCAGATGGTTTCCTGGTTCGTGCCATCGAGCCATTTTTTGGTTGCTGCACCTCTAGTGGTTCTAATTCTTCTTCAACAATTGGGAAACCTAGGATAACGGTTGCATATAATAGCTCATTGTCACTGGCGATCTCAATGACCATGGGTGTTGGCTAACCGAGGGACATACTTTTGGCTCTGTGATCACTCGACTCTAGTTCTCTTAGCTCTCTCTCTATGTGCATAAAATATTTCTTAATGGTGAAGCCTAGTACTTATACCCGTTAGCACATTCTTTAGTAATCATTTGGATGTCTAATCGATCAAATGGGCTTCTTGGTCGATGTTCTCCTTCATTAACTCGATAGCTTGAGTGCTCCATTGTACTTGTCAGCACAATTATGGCAGTTATGCCGAGGACGACTAATGGGACCAAAAAGCACGCTATCATTCTCCTTGTACCGCATCAAATTTATGGCTCTTATCTGTCATAGTCACCTCAATATTTGTTGAATATCCTCTCTTAAATACCTCATTGTAGAAATCCTATAATTGCCGCCTTTCCATACACTTTCCGCATTTTCCTATGCATTATGCATTTCCTTGTGCTTCTGCATGCGTATGTCACCGATGTGCGACATCTTTTTTTTTTTTTTTGATGCAGACCTAGCCAAGCATGTCACAACCATTGTAGTAGGGATTTAGGCGATTGCCATTCACCATTCCTACGACATATGTTCCATCGATATTTTGTAACTTTACTGCGCCTGCATTAGTGATGTGCGCAATCACATATGGTCCAAGCCAATGTGTCTTTAGTTTACCCATGTGTTTGAAAAAAAATGTTGTCATACATCAATACAAGTCCTTCGACTTTAAATGGCTTAACCCAGATATGTTTATCATGCCATGCTTTCTGTCTTTTTTTCTCCACATTCTGATGGTATCCTGCGATGAAGTGTTCCTCTTCCATCTGAACGAGCTATAAAAACCTTTGCTCGATGACATCTTCTTCAATCATCTCTGTCAGCACATCAAGTCGTAAGCTTGGCACAATGTACTCCATTGGTGCAATAGCTTCTTGTCCATATACCAACCTGAATGGGGTGTGACCTGTCATTCGCTTGCAAGTTGTGCGATATGCCCATAGCGCTGCTGAAACTTTCTGATCCCAATCATCTCAGCGCACGTTGCATAACTTGGTCAATGCATTCTCCAAAATCTTGTTGAAAGCTTTGATCGTTCCATTCACTTGAAGATGATAGGGTGTTTTCTTCTTATGCTGGATCTGGAATTAGATAGTAAGCTCAGCAATCACTTTGTTAACAAAATGCGTACCTAGATCACTTAGGAGAATATTTGGACAGCCAAATCTAATCACTATGTTTTCAAATAAAAACTTCACCACAAAAGTAGTGGTGCAATATTTAACAGGCATGGCTTCAACCCATCTGGTTAAATAGCCTATTGCGGTGATAATGTAGCGTGCACTAGTTCTCTTTCTTGGTGGGTGGATCGGTCCATAAAAATCAATTTCCCACTTGTTGAATGCTTGAAGGGTTATCTGTGCTGCAAGTGGCATCTCGTTGTGGCGTGATGGATTTCCAGTTCTTTGGAAAATATCACAACGTTTGTAGAATATTTTAGTATCCATTTGTATGGTTGGCCACCATAGTCCTTCTTGCAATATCTTACACATAGTTTCTTTCCTTGCGTAGTGTCATCCTGTGATACCAGCATGTGCTTCACTCATAACCCAAGATCGTTCATGCTCAAATACATAGCGATGTAGTATTTCATCCATGTCCAATTTATAGAGGTGTCCAGCAATCAATGTATATTCAGTAGCTCTTCTGACCAAGTGTTTCTTTTGATTAGTTGCCTTCCGGTGGATATCATGTGCTCAAAAAATGACTGATGGCGTTAAACTCATGGTTCTGATCTTCCATCATGTGGACCATAAATAGTTGCGTGTCAAGCAAATTATCTTCCAAGTTGGTTGGCTCTTCACCACTTTATATCCTTGACAGGTGGTTAGGCCCTACATTCAGTCGACCAGGTTTGACTATGACCTCAAAATTGAACTCTTGAAATAGAATAAGCCATCTATAGATCTCCCTCCCCAACACTCGGTTGTTGACTAGGTATTTCAATGCAGAATGATCGATGTACATCTGAAAATGTCCACCCAACAAATAGTGTATGAATTTATGAAGCGCATAGAACATAGCAAGGCCTTCTCTTTTTGTTGTCCTATAGTTCTTTTCTTTTGTTGACAGTTTCATGCTAGCAAAAGCGATAGGGTGTTCAAGTGCACCCTCTCCTGGTTGCGTCAAGACTATTCCAAGTGCGACAGATGACACGTCGACATGCACATGGAATTCCTTTTTCCAATCAGGGAATACAAGTATTGGTTCAGTGGCCATTGCATTCTTCAATTTATCCAAGCTTTCATCGAACTCTGTTGTCCATTGAAACTTTGCGTCTTTCTTCAACAAATTCTCCATAGGTGCACTGATTGCTGCATATTCTCTGATGAACTTCCGATAGTAGCCTGTATGTCCCAGCACTGATCTGAGTTACATGACTGATACAGGTAGGGGTATGTTGAGAATAATCGCAATATTTGCTAGCTCGACCAAATAACCGTCGTGACAAACGGCGTGACCCAACAATATACCAAATGGTGCACAAAAAATACAGTTCTTAGAATTAAGCGCAATCTGATCCTGGCGACAACGGTCCAGCATCATGCGCAGACTCTCAATATGGTCTCTTACTAGACCAAACATAGTCCAATCATCAAAGTACACTTCAATAAATTTATTTATAAAATATTTAAAAGTAGAAACTACTGTTCTAGAAAAAATAGCAGGTGCATTCTTGAGTCCAAAGGGCATTACCATATATTGATAACATACCCATTTTGTGACGAAGGTAATTTTTTGGCAATCCTCCTGCGTGATTCTAACTTGATGATAGCCAGAGAAGCCATCAGTGAATGAATACATCTCCTATCCACCTACATTTTCAAGTACTTCTTCTGTGAATGGTGTTGGGAATGGGTCATGCAAGCATGCATCGTTTAGCTTCCTCAAGTCAACACAGATGCTGACTTGAAACTTCACCTATTGTATTATTATCCTAGATCACTATAGGGATGATCCACTCTGATTCCTCAACAGGTTCTATGATTCCTTCGTCGAGCATGTGATCCATTTTTGTCTTTACCTTTTCCTTATATCTGGGGTTCATTCTGTATGGTCGATGTCTAGTGGGTTTAGCATCTGGTCGCAGGGGTATTTTCATCTCCCCTAAATATCCTACAATCCCCTTCATCTCTAAAAAATTGGTAGGGAATAGATCTTGATATTCATGCAACAAATCTGTGATCTTCGTGACAGTCTCTTCATCTAAATAATCCCCTATATTGGTGAACTTCGGGTTCTCTGGTGACCCAATGTTTACTTTCTTGATTTTCAGTTGTTTTAGGAACTGGTCAATGGAAATTTCACTTCCCTCCACTATGTGTGTACCCTCTGACTCTGGTATTTTTACGTTAGTTGGGTCATCGTCCGAATATCTAGTTAGGTTGTAATAGGACATCCACTGCAGGATGGTTGCACTATTCTGGTGGGAATTTTCCTCTATGACAGGGACTTGAGCAAATATCTAACTTTGAGTATTTTAATTGTAGCATCAGCTGTAGGTTGCTCATCTGCAAACTCAAATGTGTGCAGAAACTACTTGGCTATCTCTTCTGATTCTTGAGTACCTTGTTGCAACTCCATAGACGCATACCAAGTTCTAGGTGTCATTTCTAATGTGTGAATGAAATGATGGACCCATTCCTGTCGCGGGTATACTGCAAATACAGTGCGACACTGATTTATGTGCTATGCACGGCTCGACAACCCTATGTACTTATGATTTACGGTCACAACTTCTTCACTAAATCAGACTTCCATCAAACTTCTGCATTATGACCAGTCTGTTATGAAATACTTATGCATACCCCACCATCTGGTAGGTGTAGCATTGAGTACATGATCCAATGTATACAAGCATTGCGATTCTCTGACAAGACCTTCAAACTCAGTGAGAAATGTCACAAGGTTAGGTAATCCTTCATAGGTGGGTAGCTCTCTGTCCTCAGTCTCCACCCATTGCACATACCTGGTAATCCTCACTCATCTCCTCATAGATACCTCATGTAACTGATTTTTCTAGTTCTCTAAAGCTTCCCCTAAGTCGGATGTGCAGGAACTAGCACTCTTCCAGCTCAGGTTCCCATCTGCAGTTGGATTGATGTAATCTTCTTACATGGAAGTGGAATTGTAGATATTGTCGAGATAGTCACCTTGTCCATCATTATAGGCAAGATCAAAATATATTTTTCCTTCCTATGGATCAATGGGAAACACTACCCTCATTTCTTTTTCCTCGAATGAGAGTATCCTTTTCTTAAATTTGATGATGGTCTGATTGTCAATGGCCCAATCTATGCCCAACAGAGTGGGATATGGATTTGTGTCATCAACAATGTTAATGACTTCAAAGTCTACAAATATTTGCAACCATTCTATATCGACAGGGACTTGAGTTAGTCTACCAATTGGGAGTACCTTTGCATGATTAGCAAGTTATAGCTAGATAGGAGACCAGTCCAAGCGCGAAATCCCCATACTTTCCCAAGTTTTTCATGTCAATATATTGACATCAGACCCTAGGTATAAAATGATATATTCCATGTTATAATCTCCTATTTGCGCAGTCATTCTTAACTCGTGACCAGTTTTGAATTTATTTCCAACCTGGTTAACTCTCTTTTCAGGTTGTGTCTATACTAGTGTCTCTTCTATTAGTGCTTGTAGTTATTCAATGGCATCTTTATCTTGAATTAGCACTAAGAAACTTGATAGAAATAACTTGAGCTTACTAACCTTTTGTGGGACCTTCTTCTAGAATATGTGATGGAATCATTCAGGAATCTCCTTGACTTCTTCTGAAGTCGACAACTCTTATGGATCTACAAACTATGGTCGCACATCCATGAATACTTGTTTCTATTTTTGGACACTGAGCAGAACCTTCTTCTACATTTTTGGTCATACTTGCAGCTGAATTTGTTCTTGCGGTGTTTCTAGATTAGCTCCAGTCGTAGCACCTCCTCGTATTACAGCTGCAATGATCAGCTCTCTTGGTTCAACATCAATCATTTGGACATTTAAGTTAGCATTTGGATTTGGATTTGGATTCTGCACAGGAGTAGGACCTATGATGGTCCTGGCCTGCCATTTCACAATCAACTACGGACATTGTTCCACATTATGCTCCTATCCCTTGCAATATGAGCACGTCTTTGCAGGTTCCAAGCGATCTCGAGCATAATGACCTAGCTGTCCACAGTTGTAGCATGTAACCTGACCTCTTCCTCTACCAAATAATCCTCCACCTCCTCTTCCTCTGAAGTTCCCACCATCCCTTTCTTAAAGGGGTGGTTGCCGTGGGGGGTACTGATTCTATTGATATTGCAACTGATAGTGATTATGTTACACGTATGGCTGATGTGGTGCATACTGAGGCTGATACTGGTTCTGATACTGATTAGGTGGGAGCTACGTAAGCTGATATAATGTTTTCACGGGATCATCCTGAGTCTGGCCATCATTCTTCATCAAGTATGTGTCCACTATCTTTTCCTTCAAGAGCTGATATGCTCTACAATCCTTCTCTTCATGCCCTACTGACTTGTAAAATTTACAAAACAGGTTCACTGGGGTACTCACAACCTTTTGCAAATATAAACACTCCTTGTCTTGATGCCCTCTAGACTGGCATATGTGACACCATGGTAGTCCATGGCCATTTAACAGGTTTGGTGCACCGGATGAGACATAATTCATGAAGGTCAGACAATTATCCTTAGTGTGTCCATCCATTCTACATTTTTTACACCATAAGTCTTCATGGGCTTCTTTACCCTTCTCGATGTCCTAAAGTTGTATGGTTAGATTAGCTAACTATGACTGACTCTGTACCATTCTTGTGGCACCATCAGCAATTGGTGAGGCTTCCATCTTCATTTCCAGTTCTAGTGCTTCCTTGTGTGAATCAATCTTTGTTGCATCAATGGCCCTCGAATGTGTGGCAACAACATAGTAATAAACCAATCCTTATGCTGAACATCTAACATCTGGAAACTTACTTTGGCCATCAAATTTTTAAATCACTAGTCAAAGTGCCATACTATTTCTGCCAGTGCTTGCTTTATCGACATGATCTCAGTGATGCACTGTGACTCAAATTTACATTTTTTGAACTTGGAGATCATTGCGACACATATCTCCTCAAGGGTATTCTGCGGTGCTCCTAACAGTACTATACAATACTTCATAAACCAGTCTAGCACATGACCCTTTAGAGTCGTGATCATCTGCGCTTTCTTTAGGTCTGCATTCTGAACTTACCAAACCATCCAAATAGCTTCACATATGAACCAATTTTGCTCTGGATCCTCTGCTCCATTGACATTGAATGTGGGTAACCGAATATCTCCCCCAGCCATTAAGTTGGCACCGGGGTTATCCAATGAAGGGTTTAACAGGGGTGTTTCCTCTTACACGATAGTTGCAATACTAGCACTGTCAATATTAANCTACCCCAGCCATTAAGTTGGCACCGGGGTTATCCAATGAAGGGTTTAACAGGGGTGTTTCCTCTTACACGATAGTTGCAATACTAGCACTGTCAATATTAATAACTTGCTCAGGAGATAAGGCTCTAGACCTTACCTCAGGTGATGCTCCTGGTGTGATGTAGTTATTTCCTGACCTTGGTGTCTCGTCAGACTCTTCAGTGTCTTCTGCTCCTTCTAATATTGGGATATAGTCATCCTCTTCATCGCAATATGGTTCATATACTTGCGACTAAAGTTCGTGTTCACTTTCCTCAAACAAACTAGGAGTTCATCGACCTTCCTTTGTCTTTCTCCTCTTTCCAGATCTGAATCTCCTTCCACTCCGTAGGAATGCAGTCTCTAGTTCAGGATTTGTACTTCCTAGGAACATTTCAACTCACCATTTCCAATTTTCTTGACAGGTCGTCTGTGACATAGCCTTCCTTCGTAGTACGTGACTCAACTACTCAACTATAGGATACCCTTCTCATAAATGAGCATCTTGATCCATGTACCGAAAGATAATAAATATCTTCTTTGGGGTCCTTGGAAAATTTTTCTTTCACCCTCACTATATGAGGTTATAGCCTCTACTGTGAAATCAGTGATATATCCTTGTAAGATACTATCAACCCAAAAATCAACAGCTGTAGAGATGGTGTTACTTACACTGGTTATTTCATGCACCAACAAATCATCCCACTTGACTGTTTCTCTTCTTTGGAAATTTGTCTCCTTTCTTGCCAATATTGACAACCATTCATACAACACAATAGGAAACTCTAGAAATAATATCTCGTGGATACCGGAATATATGTATCGGTCTACCCAGTTCTATGCACTCAATTGAGATCATGTGCTCTCTTCTTGCGTGAATGCTAGCGTCTTGGACTTGATACAGTCCTATATATTGTTCTTTGTCAGATTCCACAACATGTCCCTTGACTCAAATGGTTGGTCCCGAAAATACAACCATTTGTTGGCCTCTTTCCTCTTCTTGTATAGACCTGCTGTTCAACAACAACATAATACCAACAAGACACCACAAGACATCGGCCCGATAGAGCAATATCTGTCAAAAAATCCCACGAAGAAGGCATAATATCACACAAGATATATTTATGGGTAACTGCCAAAACCATGTTACCACAGTTGGTGAGGTATTCTATTCCCTTGGCATGCAGCCAAGGTGCTCGACAAAGGCAATTGGATGGAGTCTACTACTGTGCGACGATAGTGCAACAATGAGTCGCAACTGGCGTGCGACACAACTTTACCATAGTGACTCTACAACTTGTGCAACAACGCGATGCATCTGATTCCTTGTGCTGAAAAGACATCATGCAACTCATGCCTTAACTCAAAAACTAAACATAAAGCCATACATAACATTCTAATAGTGCTTTAACCCTTCATGCATCCATTGATTTTTCCTACTGCGACATTCATTCGAAAGTAACTGCAATAATGCACAGTAAGCAAACTTTCGCATCAAAATTAATCACTAACCACATTTAACCACATAACACGATAAATAACGTGGAAACCCATCTGGGAAAAACCACGAAGGTGATCTTCATCTGGCATGAGAATGGTTTATAGCACCTTGCAGCCTACAATATGCAGACTATTCTTTAGATATTTCTATTTGACTCAATCTTCTTACTCTCATGCTCTCTGATTTATTCTCTATCTACTTCGATTGATCCACACACATCCTGGATCGACTCTTCTATTCTACTAGCGGTCCACGCAAACAGTTGCAGTATCTGCATCCCAACAACCTTCTCCTTATGCTAGACTCTCCTATGAGTTTTCTTCATCTAACTCTTCCTCTAATTTAACTAAGAACTACATAAATCTTGAACAACAAACATCTACTAGATGAACGACTCAAGCCAACACTTATACAAGTTGGGTTCCTCCTATATATCATATTTACAAGACCACGTAGGGTCAACTGACTACAACTCAATTATTAGAGACTCAACAACCCAAAATATCTCTCGTTTACATCAATGTCTACCCATACCTAGCCGTTAGAGCCTTGCAAGACATTAACCATAGACTTAACTAGCTATAGAAATGTCTTTCAGCTCATCTGTATCAATCATAAATAGCCAATAAACTATCCTTCCTCCTCTCGCTAGCTCCTCCTTCTGCAGTCTTCCTTGACTTTCGTTCTCCAGACTTAACTTCTCTACCTGCCTCTTCCACCAACTCAGATATGTCTTCCTCAATGCAACATCCTCGTCGCAGCTTTCCTTCTACCTTTTTCTCCGTCTCACACATGTTTTTATCTTATCTACGTCAATTCCTTCTTAGCCTGCTTTTCTTCTGTTACAGACACACTTTTCATCCTTTTTCTTGTGCATCCTCTTCTTCCTTGTGTACTTCTTATGGCCCAACATAGAAAATAGCTTGTTATCTTGTATAGTTGCCGCACAAGGAGGCCTAACTCAAAGAAAGCCTGAATTTTACATGGGTTCTTATTTGATTGATTGTATATTATGCTTACACCCATTCCCAAAGCTCAATTGTGATTGGTATCATACCAAGACTATTGTATATGCTGCATATCAGATTCTATGGGATCAAAAATACACAAGTTACTACAAGATGATATGTGAGGAGTTTCTGATGCATCTATATGAGCTTATCTTTGTCAAAGAACACGAGTGTTTGTCACAAGGTGCCATGGAGGTCATATGTGTGTATGGGGACTATTATTTTTCCAAGGAGGGAACCTATCTCAGGATGTATGGAGGATACCGAGCTCCATCATTGTTTCTGAAATACACCATGTACTATGTATTCCATGAGGTAGTGAGACAATTGTTTATAGATGGGTTTGGGAATTTATTATTTGACATGAAGAAAGTAGTATTCCCACCATTTCCATTTTGCACTGGTAGCTATAGATTCACAAAGGTAAAAAGTGCACCAGAATTTGTGGAAAAGGGCTATTAAAGGGAATGCCGCCAATGCATGGCTGGCAGGGGAAATTCGTTTACAAGAAACTATTCCATTGGAGATACCTCTGAAACTAAGTTTCATGAAGAACAAGAGAGAGTAGGTTCCAAAGAAGAAGGTTCAAAAAGTCTATACATTGTTCTTTTTGGAGAAGTTAATCACTTGAGAAGACATACAATATCTTACTTAAAGAAGCTTGGAGGATTGAAAGCAATCCTTGCATTACCAAGAAGGAAGGATTCCAAGAAAGTACCCTTTTATACTGAAGATTCTATATTTGTTGGTTTATCCCACAATACTGAGAGGGGGGGTGATTGTCTCTTTTTATATAAAAATACAAAAAAATCAACAAACAAAACAAATATTTTATTGTGGAAACCTCAAAGAGTAAACCACCAACACATACTCATTAATAAGATGAATTTTACAAAATTATTTATTTGCTACTACGGAAAGGATGTAAATACACCCTAGGTTTTTTCCTGCAACTACAGACAGGGATGCTACAACACCCCTATGATTTTTTTCCTGCTTCAATAGACAAGGATGCTACGACACACAGCTCTCCATCTATGGATAGAAGGAGGCTTCAACCCCCTGCAGACCTGTGGCATGCCCTACCACCACCTTGCCACCCTAGACTGATTTTCTCAGTCTTTTGGAACAATTGTAAACTATTCACTTTGGAATCCTTCTATCTTACTAACAGATACACCTTATTCTTTACACATTCATTCAATAAATACCTTTTACCTATTACCTACCAATGCATCTCTCCATAGTTGTGTTCTTTCATTTTGGATCGTGACTGTTTACTTACTACAAACACACCTCTTCATAATCTACCCATTCAACCATTGCATCACTTCAGCAAAGGCAACATTTCATTCTTCCCACTACTCAGAATTCATTTCTGCAGCCCTGTTTATCATTTTTTGGTGCTTCTTCAATACCATCTCTTTTCCTCCTCAAAATCATATTTCTACACCATGGTTTCCTCATCAATGATTCCCCACCATTGATCTTCATCAGGGATTTTACTGACCATTGATCTGAGGTAAGATACGAATTATGGCATGCGGGTTTATGACTTTTCCAAAATGTCTTTTCATGATTTTTGCAGTGGTATTTCCACACCAATCGTTTCGCACCGTTGATCTCCTACAGTCTCTTTTGTGACAGTTGATCTTCTGGAATGCAGGATTCGGTATACATCATGTAGGATGTGGGTTCATTGAGTCTTTAAAAGTTATTCCTGCAATTCCCTTTCCACATTTTCCTTCTGCATCGTTGATCTCCTTTTAACAGAACTAATGCAGGATTACGGGATGCGAGTTCATTGAATCTATAAATGTTATTCCCATAATTCCCTTTCCATAATTTCCTTCTACACCATTGATCTCCTTTTATGGGAACTAATCTCAGCTATTCGATCTTCCAGATTGCGAGATGCAGGATGCAGGTTCATAAAATCTCAAACGTTACTTCCACGATTTTCTTCTGCATTTTTCTTTCGCATCGTCGATCTCTTTTAGCGGACCTAACTTCAACTGTCTGATATTGATCTTTTATGGTACTTCATCCTCCCACCTATGTTTTGTGGAACTAATCCTTAGCCATTGGATCTCGTGCGGGATGCTTCCTGACCATCGATTTCAAATCTCACCATGACTTTTTTGGATCTGCACAATTTTTTTATGGAAATCCTCTGTGACTGTTTCTAACAATTTTGTAATTCATACTGCATCTCTACTTCCACTCGATCTCAGTTTCTCTGTTTCATTAACCATTGTTTACATCATACTGTCAACACTATCTTGGAATTCATTCATTCTATCTTATCATCCATGTCCATCTCATATGTCATTCATGATGTCTTATCATCCATGTCCATCTCATATGTGTCATGCCACATTCAACTATGCCATGCCATTCTCACTACCTTGGTCTTTCACTGAGTTTGTCTTGCCATCATATCCACTGGTTATTCCTTTGTAATTCATGAAATCCTTTGACATCAATGAAAACTATATACTCAACAATCCCGCCCTTTGGCATTGATGGAAAAATTCTGAACATCCTCCACCTTTGACAACAATGACAAAGGAACCTCTCTATTTGACAGCTCCTCCTGTCAACATTTCTCCCCCTAAGATTGAGCTTTCTTCTCTTTAGTACTTTTGTAATGGAATTACTCCCATTTTTTGGTCTAATACGCTCAAAGGCTTCCTTAGGTAGTGGTTTGGTGAAAATATCAACAATCTGTTCTTTTGTGTCAATGTATTCTAATTTGATAGATTTTTGAGATACCTGTTCTCTTAGATAATGATACTTGATTGGTATATGTTTTGTCTTAGAATGCATGATAGGTTTTTTAGAAATATTTATAGAACTAGTGTTATCAGAATTTATCACTATTGGATGTTCATATTTTACAAGTAGATCTTGTAGGGTTTGTCTCATCCAAATAACCTAAGTGCAACAAGAGGCGGCAACAATATATTCTACTTCTGCTATAGAGAGTGAAATGGAGGATTGTTTTTTACTTGATCGTGATACTAAACATTTTCCCAGAAAAAATGCTACTCCACTAGTACTTTTTCGATCGTCAACACTTCCTACCCAATATGCATCAATAAACGCTTTCAAGGTAAATTCTTGTCCTTTTGGATACCATAAGCCATACTCCATAGTACCTTTTAGATATCTGAAAATCCCTTTTACTGTTGTTACATGTGTTTCTTTGGGAGATGACCGAAATCTAGCTACCAATCCAACAACTTGCATCACATATAGTCTTGTGGCTGTCACATATAGCGGACTGCTAATCATGGATCTAAACATGGTATGATCTACTTCCAAAGATTCATCATCCTTACTTAACTTGCAACCAGTGACAATAGGAGTACCAACATGTTCGGAATCTTCCATTTTAAACTTTTTCAACATATCTTTGATGTACTTAGTTTGAGTGATGAAAATTCCTTCATCTGTTTGGTAGACTTGCAATCCCAAGAAGAATGTCAATTCACCCAACATTGACATTTCAAATTCTTTCTTCATTTCAAAGGCAAAATCTACACTTAGGATTTGAAGATTGTTTCCAAAAATGATATCATCCACATAAACAACAACAACGATCATATTTTTATCTTCGATTTTTAGGTAAAGATTACTTTCAGTGACTCCTCTTTTAAAACCTTGTTGTTTCAAGTAACTATCTAGTCTTGAAAACCATGCTCTTGGAGCTTGTTTGAGACCATAGAGTTCCTTTTTCAGCTTACAAACATAATCTATGTTTTCAGACAAGAGAAATCCTTCAGGTTGTTTAGTATACACTTCCTCTTCTAGTTTACAATTCAGGAATGCAAACTTGACATCCATTTGATATACTTTGAAGTTTTTATGGCATGACAATGCTAAAAACATTCTAATCGCTTCAATTCAAGCTACATGAGCATAAGTTTCTTCAAAATCAATACCTTCCACTTGGGTATACCCCCTACAAACTAGTATTGCTTTGTTCCTTATTACTTGTCCATCTTGATTGAACTTGTTTTTGAAAATCCATTTGGTTCCTACAATGATCATATCTTCAGGTCTTGGGACAAGTTCCCAGGTCTCATTTTTCTCAATCTGATCTAGTTCTTCATTCATTTCTTTGACCCATTCAACACTTTTGCTGGCTTCTATAAATTTCTTGGGTTCTACTATTGAAAGTAGGGCTTGTTCCACATCTGGTAGTTTTCTTCTTGTTTTGACTCTAGCATTTTTATCACCCATGAACTGTGATCCCGGATGATCCTTTTGTACCCTTCTAGAAGGATTTTTAGTGTCAGGTTTAGGGAAGTTTCCATCATCTTCCTGTGTATCTTCATTCTCTTTGTCTTCTTCTTTTTTATGAATGCTCTCATCCTTTTGCAAGTCTTTTATTTCATCATCACATGTATTTTCAATACTGTTAGGATTTTTCTCTTTCCCTGGTTTTGTATCATCCACTTTCACATCAGCACTTTCTACAATTTTATGTAACCTTTTATTGTAACACCTATATTCCTTTTTGGTGGATGAGTATCCTAAAAATATTCCATCATTAGTCCTAGAGTCGAACTTTCCAAGGTCATCCTCATTTCTTTTGATGTAACAATTACTACCAAACACTTTAAAATATTTTTCTGAGGCTGGTCTTCCATACCACAATTCATAGGGGGCTTATCTTTATTCGCTTTGAGTTTTCCTATGTTAATTATGTAGATAGTTGTGTATACAGCTTCTCTCCAAAATGAATCTAATAGTTTTTCTTCATTGAGCATAGTTTTGGCAGCCTCTTGGACTGTTTTGTTTTTTTATTTCAACCACCCCATTTAGTTGAGGAGTTGTTGTAGCTCAAAATTGCCTCTTAATTCCATGACCTTCACAGAACTCATTGAATTCATTTGAGGTAAATTCTCCCCCATTGTCTGATCTAAGACACTTGATTTTCATACCAGACTCATTTTCAGGCATTTCCTTGAGGATTTTAAAATTTTCAAAGGTTTTTTATTTTTCTTTGAGAAATGCCACCTAGGTCATCCTTGTGTAATAATCAATGAGCAACATGAAATAGTGATCTCCTTGTAGAATTTTAGTTCTGGTTGGTCCACAAAGGTCCGTGTGTATTATTTCCAGAGGGTGTGAGGTCATATGTTCTTTTATTTTAAAACTAGCTCTAGTTTTCTTCCCATGTTGACAATGTCTACACACAGAGTTTAGAGGAACTATAATTTTAGGTATATCTCTTATAGCTTCCTTCATGCTTATTTTGGAAAGATTGTCAAAACTTAAATGTCCCAACCTTTTGTGCCATAACCAACTTTCATCTACCATACTTAAGTAACCTTGGTTTTCACTTTCTAATATGTATACATTGTTTGTATTTCTCATAGCAATGCCAACAACTTTTCTTGATTTCACATTTTTCTGAGTCAAAGATACAAATGTGTCCTTGGTCACATGTTTGACTTACACTGAGAAGATTAGGCTTGAGGTTTTCAACTAGCAAAACATTTTCTTCTTTGATATTGTTGTTGACAACAACTGTTCCTTTGTCGATTATTTTGGAGGACATGTTGTCTCCAAAAGTCACTTTTTCCTTATTATATTTTAGTGTTATGAATTTGCTTGGGTCACCAGTCATATTTTTTGAACAACCACTATCCAAGTGCCATAAGTTTTGGATTTTGGTTGCACATAAGGCAATCATGGAAGTTTACTTTTCTTCCTTTTCTCTCCAATATATCTTTTCTTTGTTGTTCTGAGATTTGATTGCAACAATATTTCTTGTAGGAGTCTTCAGCTTACAATCTATTGCCATATCTCCATGGTTATTACACTTATAACACTTTATGTCATATTTTTGGAGCAGTGTAAAAAGATTCTCTTTTCCCTTTGACTTATTACTTGATGACTCCTTGTATTTAGAAACCTTCCTTTCAGTTTTGCAATTTAAGGCTTTGTGACCAAAATTATTACTAGCAAATAAGTGACCTAAAAAGATCTGTAGATATCTATTTGGTCTCTTGGGTGCTATATTATTTCTATTTTTATCTTGAGAAATTAAGCTAGCTTTCTTGCTTCTTTCCTTTTTAGCTAGAGTCTTTAGTACTTCAGCATAGCTTTTCTTACTTCCTTCTTGATTTGTGACAGGAAAACTCTCTGGCTTCTTTTCTTTAACAAACCCCAAACCAGACCTATCACCTGATGGTCTTTGGCTACTCAGAATGTCATCTAGAATCCTTGAGCTATTCTCAAATTTTTATTTGATAGATCCTTCATCAAGCTTTCTCTTGAATTGCATGGTCTCTTTTACAATATTTTCATAATCATGTATTCTTCTTTTGAGTTGTAGGTTTAGTTCCTCCTCAACCTTTTTGGTATCTAGAAGTTGAGCTTCTAACTGACTGATGATAATATTCGACTATCTGTTCTTTTTCCTACATTTCTCAAGTTCTTCAAGGGCACTAATAAGTTTAGCTCTTAGGTATACTTCTCCTTCTACATCTAAGTCACTATTTGATTCTTGAGTGTCTAGGCCCATGAATAAAAATTTAGTTTCTTCAACTTCACTTCCATTTGAATCTTCACTGTCTTTCATGGTGTAAACAATTTTCTTTTTCCCATAGGGCTTTTTATGGTTTCCTAGTTTACCCTTTTTGAACTTCGAAGTTTCCTTTTCTTCATTGTCTTCTTGCTTAGTGTAGGTGCATTTAGAGGCAAAATGTCCAATCCCTCCACAATTAAAACACTTTAAAGGTAACTTTCCCTTGTATTTTCCAGATCCTCTCTCAAGTTTATTAATGAACAGAGATTCCTCTTCATTTGTGTTTTCTGATTGATTTTTTAGGGAGGCTTTAAAAGCTGCTTCTTTTCTTGAATATCCATTTTGTCCTATTCTCATTTCATATGCAGTGAGAATTCCATGTAACTCATCTATTGTTACCTTTTTAAGATCATCTCGTTCTTCTAAGGTGGATACCTTGGAGTCATATCTCATTGGTAATGTCATTAGTACCTTGGTTACCACTTCCTTCTCTTTTAATTTTCCTCCAAGCCCTCTGATTGCATTAACAACTTCATCTACATGAAGAAGATATTCAACAATATTCTCTTCTTCTTTCATTTTAAGACTTTCATATTGACCTTTATATGTTTGAAGTTTGGATTCTTTGACCTTAGATTCTCCTTCATAGATAATATTCAATTTGTCCCAAGCTTGTTTGGCATATGTGCATTGCATAAATTTAGTAAATACCGAGTTTGTTAAACCACTTAAAATTTTGTTTAGGGATTTGGTGTTACCTTCATATTCACCTAGTTCAAATGTGTCTGTAGGGTATTGGTTTCCTATATTGTGGTCCTTTTCTGTTGCTTCCTAAACCTTCCATCCTAGGGACATAAAATGGAACCTCATTCTTACACTCCGGTAAGCATAATTTTCTTTAGTAATTAGTGGCCATTCACTCTTGTTGATCCATTGTGATCTTTGGATATGATCTTCTTTCCAGTGGTTAAGATGTTGTGAAGGAACCTACTCTATTACTAATTTTTGGTTTATCCCACAATACGTAAGGGGGGGGGGTGTGAATTAGTATTGTCCCATTTTATATAAAAATACAGAAAAAATCAACAAACAAAACACATATTTTATCATGGAAACCTCAAAGAGAAAATCACCAACACATACTCATTAATAAGATGAATTTTACAAAATTGTTTATCTGCTACTACAGAAAGGATGTAAATACACCCTAGGTTTTTTCCTACAACTACAGACAGGGATGCTACAACACCCCTACGATTTTTTTCCTGCTTCAACATACAAGGATGCTATGAAACCCATTTCTCCAGCTACAAATAGAAGGAGGCTTCGACCCCCTGCAAACCTGTGGCCTGACCTAGGACCACCTTGCCACCCTAGACTAATTTTCTCAGTCTTTTGGAACAGTTGTAAACTATTCACTTTGGACTCTGTCTATATTACTAATAGAGACACCTTTTTATTTACACATTCATTCAATAAATACCTTTTACCTATTACCTACCAATGCTTCTCTCCATAGCTGTGTTCTTTCATTTTGAATCGTGAAATTTTACTTGCAAACATACCTCTTCATCATCTACCTGATCAACTGTCTCATCACTTAAACAAAGGCAACGTCTCGTTCTTCCCACAAGTCAAAATTCATTTCTGTAACCCTGTTAATCATTTTTTGGTGCTTCTGCAATAATATCTCTTTTCCTCCTCAAAATCGTATTTCCGCACCGTCGTTTCCTCATCAACGATTCCCCACCGTTGATCTTCATTGAGCGTTTTCCAAACCATTGATCTAAGGTAATATACAAATTGTGGAATGCGGGTTTGTGAATTTTCCAAAAAAAAAATTCATGATTTCCACAGTGGTATTTCTGCACCAATCGTTCCACACTATTGATCTCCTGCAGGCTCTTCCGTGACCGTTGATCTTCTGGAATCCTGGATGCAGGATACAAGTTCATTGAGTCTTTAAACATTATTCATGTAGTTCCATTTCCGCATTCTCCTTCCGTACTGTTTATCTCCTTTTAACGGAACTAATCTCATCCATCTAATCTTCTAGATTGTAGGATGAGTGATGCGGGATGCAAGTTCATTGAATGTTTAAAAGTTATTCCTGCAATTCCTTTTCACATTTTCCTTCCACACCATTGATATCCTTTTAGCGGAACTAATCTTAGTCATCCGATCTTTCGGATTGCAGGATGTGGGATGTGGGATGCGGGTTCATAAAATCTTGAACGTTACTTCTGCAATTTTCTTTCCACAGTGTCGATCTCTTTTAGCGGAACTAACTTCAGTTGTCCGATCTTGATCTTTTGTGGAACTTCATCCTCTTGCCTATCTTTTGTGGAACTGATCCTCATCCATTAGATCTCGTGCGGGATTCTTCCTGGATTCCAATTTTAGATCAATTTCGGATCTCACCATGAATTTTGCATATCTACACAATTTATTTGCGAAAATCCTCTGTGACTGTTTCTAATAGTTTTGTAATTCGTACTCCATCTCTACTTCCACTCGACCTCTGTTTCTCTATTTCATTAACCATTGTTTACATCATACTGTCAACACTGCCTTGGAATTCATTCACGTTGTCTTATCATCCATGTCCATCTCATATGTGTCATGCCACATTCAACTATTCCATGCCATTCTCACTACCTTAGTCTTTCATTGAGTTTGTCCTGCCATCATATCCACTGGTTATTCCTTTGTCATTCATGAACTCATTTGAAATTAATGACAACTATATACTCGACAATATTGGTGGAAAATTTGGAAGAGTTGGTAGATTTATCCATACAAGAGATCATCCAACCGCTTGATCAATTGGGACCATATTCCCCTATTTTTCAGTCTTCGTTAAAGTCACCTCTTCAGCCTCCACCACAGAATTCTCGTCAAATTATGGTTGCGAACACTATTCAAACCCCTAATGCTAATCAACCTGCATGGAGAGAAAGAACACCACTCAACTTGGCTGCTCCATTGCATGAATTGCCTAAGCACCCAAAAATGGCTTTACCAATTTTTGACCTTGGAAAGGGCATTTCCATAGAAGACCACTTGTAAAGTTACTATTTAACTTTGGAACTTTTAGGTGTTCAACATGAATATGTTATGTGCAAGATTTTTCCACAAAGCTTTGAGGCTAAAGCCTCTGCTTGGATTTTGAGTTTACAAGCCAATTCCATAACAGATTGTGATACCTTTGAAAGGGTATTTAAAAGTAAATTCAGCAGCAAAAGAACCATTGTTACTCCGAAATCTCATCATGTTGATCCATGTGTTAACCCTATTCCTAATCCCTAAATTTCCCCTTGTTAAAGTTGATTGGTGTTGAGGTTATTTATGCCTTTTTTCCCTCTTTAGGAAGGTCGATGCTCTTTCCCTTCATGCTAAGTGTGCCAGTTGAGATTTTCCCCTTTATGCTAGGTGTGCTGGTGCTAATGCTCTATCTCCTACTGCTAGGTGCACCAACAGTGCTCTTTCCCTTCATGGAAGGTGCACCGATGGAGTTTTGATGGAAAAAAACGGATCTTTGAGGCCCTTCTCGAAGGTGGATGAGGTGGAGGTCTATTCCTATCATCTAGGTGAGGTGCCATTCGGTTTCTAACCTATAGGGAAGATCCCTTATATCCCTCCTCCTAATACTCAACCTATTCTATCCCTTTAGCCTTATAAATTAAACCCTCTCTCCATTTGGAAGGGAGGAAGGACTATGGTACTATTATGCTAGTGGAATTTCTAGGTGATTCCTATCATCCTTTGGGAGACTATTATCTTGCTTTGGAGGATTGGCTTGGATTGTTGGATGGAAGATTGCAGTGTTAAGGCTAGGTTGTGATGTTCCTCCTCATTAATTCTATGTATATCCTTGATTACATGAATACAAATCTCTTTCCATAAATATTATTGTGTTAATAATGTTGAGAGGTTTCTTCCTTAATTGTTATCTTAGATCAATTCATGTTTTGATACACATGTACTATTTGCTTTTTTCCACTTGCTTTACAAGGTTTTGCAACCGAAGATCTGAAGGTTCTGGATCTTGTATCAACAAAGAGAGAATAGGATTTTCATATTACAAGTAAGCGATCTATCTATTAACTTGGATTTCTATTTGATCTAGGAAATTAGATTGTATTCTGTATTTGATTTGTTCTAGATCCACTTGTACTAGTGAGATCTGGCTTGATTCTTCTTGAGTATATTTATCCGATAACAACCATCTCCACCCTTACGAAAGAATTGATCCCTCTATGGAAGGATAAGAAAGAAAAAGTGCAAGATTTCAACCAAAGGTTTGTTGCTTATCTGAGTAATTTTAGTGCTATAACAAAGCCTGCTGAAGAAACTTTAATAGAATACTATACTTCAGCACTTTGTCCCTCTATAAAAATGTTTGTCAAAAGAGCAATGGAACTTTCATTAGTGTAAAATTATGAGGAATCCAATAAATTAGAAGCTGAACTTGACAGTATATCCAAACATACTTCAGAATCAGAAATAAATACCTTTAGCAGTAAAAAAAACCATTATTTCTTTTATCAGAACTAAGGAAGAACACTCAAATGAATTAGAAAATGTGGCCAAGTTGGTACACAAGTTATCAAATAAGATAATAGATCTAGAAAAGGAAAAATAATCTAGTTCATCAAAAAAGAAGTTCAAGTCATATTTCAAGAAAAGAGAAGAAAGTGGACAATCTCAACCACCTATGTATAATTATTTTGTTTTGAATATTAATGAAGTAGTGATGGATCATTTATGCACTTTCCATCAAGAGCCTCATTTTGAAAAGAGTTTCCCATAATGGATAAACTCAATGAATTTAGTGATGAATCAAATATTAGATGCTCAATAGAGCCTAAAGTGGAAGAGAAAGAAACCAATGAACCAGAAGAAACACATGAAACCACAATGGTATTATGGGATTGTGTACCTACATTGGTACTAAATGAAGAGGATCCTACTGAAGAGATTCAGCTTTCATCAATTAATTTTACAACCAGAAGTAAAGGACTAGTAATGGATGAAAGATCAGTACTACTGAAAATAAAGAAGATGCAAGAAAATATGAAGAATATTATACATACTACCCAAACAACATCTAAGTCTGATCTGGTCAACATAAAAGGTAAAATTACAACAGTCCGTAAGCCTGTTAAGATTGTGGAAAATAAGACGAAAAATAGTAAGAAAGGTATGGTGGAATATGATATGGGGTATGACATAGTAGAAGACATTAAGAAAACAAAAGAGAATATTTCTCTATTTGAATTATGTAATATTCCCTAGCAAAGAAAGAAACTTCTGGAATATTTTGATCCACATCCTAGGAGCTCCCAAGAAGACATTCAATCTAATAAAGAAATTAACGAAGCAAGCATTGGATGGAAATTCAAATCTCAAAATTTGCTATTTTGATTATCTTTTGAGATTTTTAATCATAATGTGCATAATTGTTTGGTGGATTCTGGGGCTTCATCTAATGTCATGCCACTCTCAGTATGTAAAAAAATCAATGGTCAACCCACACCATCCTCGTGTAAGATCATTCAGTTGGACATATCTGCCATTAAGGTAATAGGGGAGATGAAATATGTGTTGATTAGGTTATCTGCAAATGATAGAGTTTGTCAATTTATAGATATTATGGTAATAGATATACCAGAGGCCTATGGATTGATATTGAGTAGGAAATGGTCTGCAAAACTGAATGGGTATTTTCCAACTAATTGGTCACACATGTGGCTGCCATATAAAATAGTCAAAATCATATCAAGGTAATGAGGGAACCGCACATGAAAGACAATGTAACTCAATTGGAGGGAGAATAAACCTATAAACTTCTCATCTTCAGTCTTGGGTAACTACTTTTTAGAGCTTGAGCGAGGGAATTATGAAGATGGACAGGCGAGTTGTGAATCAAACACACAGTCCGAACTCCTTCATTTTTCACAGACTAATGATATTGATTGTAATATAGTAAATTTAGTTTCTAACATAGAAAGTAACACTAATCAAGTAGATTTAGAAGATATATTTTGGTTTTGTACTTTGATGGTTCCAAAACACAAGAGGGATCAGGATCTTTTTGTGTCCTGATTGACCAGAAAAGAACAAACAATTTCTCTCTTGTAGAATAAAGTTTGAATGTATAAATAACACTGTTGAGTATGAAGCTCTAGTCTAGGGCCTGAGAAAATCCATTGAACTTAATGTTAAGAACTTGAAAGTTTTTCGTGACTCCGAGATGGTATTCAGAGAGGTTAGAAACACAATACATTGTTTATCACCGCACCTAAAAGGGTATCAATCTAAATTCTGGAATCTGATTGCACATTTTAATGCTTTCAATATAAATTCAATTCCTAGATTAAAGAATGTTGCAGCTGATTTTTTAGTTGTTTCTGCTGCAAGGTTAGTACCTACTAATAACAAATGTGCTATTGAACTTATTTTCAGACTAGCGGTACTAGATAATGTTACAAACCTAAGGGTGTTTGATGATGATGAGAAAATTATCGACTTCCTGACCAATGATGAAACTTTCAAAGACTCTATGATTGATGATGAATAACATCAAGCAAATCTAAAAAATGAAGAAGTAACCAAAGGGAATTTTATGCCCAAAGGACTAAGGTCACTAGAAGGGATGTTTGACTTACATAACAAACTCATAAATCTAGCTAATGTCAAGACTCACAGTTCATCTATGCAATATGAACTGATAAATTTAAGGACAGAAGTTGAGCCAAAATACCTGAACTTGGGAAAATGTTGCTTGACAAGAGAAAGGAGCAGGTTTATCAATTTGTTTCAGCAATACAAAGATATATTTGCTTGGACATATGAAGATCCAAAAGACATATGACACATGTATCATTTAGCACATTATTCCCATTAAAGCGAGCATAAAACTATTTCATAAACAACTGAGGAAAATGAATCTGAAGTTGGAACCTTTAATCCAAAATGAGGTAAAGAAATTAATTGATGCAAAGATTAATTTCAGAGTTTGACATTCAGAATGGGTAGCCAATTTGGTTCCAGTGAGGAAGAAGTCAGGGGAAATAAGACTATGTGTCGACTTCAAAAATATGAACAGAGCTTCAAATAAATATAACTATATGGTCCCACCAATGGAACAAATTCTCTAGATGGTATCAAGTTCATAACTGTTCTCTTTATTAGATGGATTTTTAGGCTATAACCAAGTATTGGTAGCTGAGAAAGATAGGCTGAAAACTACATTTCGAACGAAGTGGGGAACATTTGATTATAGAAGAATGCCCTCTAGTCTCACAAATGTTGGAGTTACGTTTTAGAGGGAAATGGATATCGCTTTATGGGGATTGATTAGGCACAGTGTGGTGGTTTATCTATATGATGTAACAGTTTTCTCTAAGAAAATGAAAGATCATGTTTTTCATTTAAAACAGATTTTTTATTGTTGTAGAAAGTATGACATATATTTGAATCCAAATAAAAGCATCTTTGCAGTATTAGAGGGAAAATTGTTGGGACATATCATTTCAAAAAAGGGAATCTCCATAGACCCAGAAAGATTAGAAGTTATATCTTATATTCACTTACCTCATAACAAAAAAGGTATGCAATTGTTTATGGGTACCATAAATTTTGTTCAAAAGTTTGTTCCTGATTTTGCGCAAATCATAAAACCTTTGCAACAAATGGTGAAGTAGAGTGTGTCATTTAAATGTACGAATGTGGAGAAGGTTTCCTTTAATGACATCAAAGCAACAATAGCTCATGCGCCTTCTCTAAGAATTCCTGATTTTGAAAAGGATTTTATTCTATACACTTTTGCTTCAGACAACTTGCTTGCAGTAGTGCTCACACAAAAGGGAGAATTGGTAGATGAGTACCCAGTATCATTTATGAGCATTGGAGGGCCAAGGGGCTGAATTGAACTACCCTACAGTAGATAAACAAGTATATGTATTCTTTAAAGCAGTGAAACAATTCAGACCTTACATTTTAAAAAATAGAACCAAGGTAATATTCCCTCATCTAGCTATCACAACCCTCTTCGTACAGAGAGAATTGGATGAACGAAAAGGGAACTGGGTGGCAGCATTGCAGGAATATGATTTACAGTTCAAACTAGCTAATATTATTAATGGTCAAGGGCTATGCAAGTTAATTGCGGAAGGTCATAGTGATGAAGTCTGTGAGTGGGAAAATGAAGCAGACTTAAATATGATTAATGTGTGTCCTATTTTTACTGCTCTTAAATCTTGGTATAGAGAACTAGTACATTACCTCCAACAAGGATATTTACCAGAGCATTGGAACTCTAAGCAATGAAGGGAACTTCATCTAAAGTCACCCTCTTACCAAATAATTGATGGATTTCTTTTTAGGAAGAACTATGATGGAGTATTTCTGAGATGCATCGAGCAAGAAGATGCTTCCAAAGTTGTTAAAGAATTGCATGATGGCCCTAGTAGAGGACGTTTCTCTGGAGATACTATGACTCATAAGATCCTTCGGGCTTGCTATTATTGGCAAAAATTATTTAGATATGCTCATGCTTATGTGAGGAAGTGCGACGTATGTCAAAGAAGTGGTGGAAGATTAGTAAAAGAAGCTGGACCATTGCAAACTTTTATTATTTTATAGCCTTTTCAATAGAGGGGCATAGACATTATTGGAGAAATTAATCCAAATTATTCATTGAAGCATAAATATATCCTCACAGCTATGGATTACTTCACGATATGGGTAGAAGCAGTTCCACTACGCAAAGTGAATGAGGACGTGGTCATCAACTTCTTACAAGAAAACATCATGACCAGGTTTGGGGTTCCAATTTCACTTGTTTTTGATAATGTGTCTTATTTTTCATCCATTAAAATAATTGAATTCATTAGTGAAAAGGGAATCAAATTGCATTATTCCACCAATTATTATCCTCAAGGAAATGGGTTAGCGGAATCAACAAAAAAATTCTTATCACAATTCTAAAGAAGGTTGTTATTGAAAACTAGAGAGGTTGGCACACAGATCTCCCCAATGATTTATGGGTAGATAGGGTCACCCCAAAGAACTCCTTCAGAGTGTCCCTTTATACTTTGGTTTATGGGAAAGAGGCTATTTTACCACCAAACATTTTGCTTCCATCATCTCAGTTAGCTCAAGCGTCATGAGGATCTGTTAGTGAAATTTTATAGGCTCGTATTAACACTTTGTTGAAGCTTGAAGAGTCCATACTTAAGTCTAAGGAAAGATTTAAACAACAACAAGAAATTGTCAAAAGGTGGTTTGATAAGTGAAAATATGGAAAAGGGAGTTTTGAGATGGGAGATTTGGTTCTGAATTGGGATCACCCGCATGACGAGAAGGGTAAACATACTAAATTTCAACATCTATGGGTTGGCCCCTATTAGATTTCTGAGAAGCTAGGCCCCTCGACCTATAAGTTGCAGGATCTACAAGGGAAGGAAGAGAATATTCCTGTTAATGGCCTTGTTCCCAAACCTTATTTCACCTAGTACTTTAGGGAGTCCTTTTGTACATAAATAAACCTTTTTCTTTTCTGTTATTTCTTTCTTTTAGGTTTTATTTTCTTTCCTTTGTTTATTTACTTTAGTTCATTTGATTTGTTTCATAATAAACCAACTCAATTTTTGGTTCTTAGGGACATAGGAATCTGAACAAATTGCAAAATGCTTTTAATTTCAAGAACTGCTTATTGGGAAATGTATGCAAGATTTTGATCAAAGATGAGATTATTTAACTAGTGGACTGTTGAAAGGGAAATTATTTCAAGAATACATTGAATTCTTGTTTAAAATATTGTAAAATAACTAAGGTGTACGAAGTCTAGAATACTATCTTGGGGCTCCATCCACTTTCACACTAATATCTCTCCTAGGTGGCTTGTTGTGATAGATCCATGGAAAGGAAGTGCAACTAACAGATGTATGACATTCAAAATAATCCCATGCTACAAAATGAAAGCCAAAAGGGCTAAGATAAAGAGTCAAAATTCCAAAACAGAAAATATATATCAAGAAGATATACTAACGAAATAAATCAATAAAATAGATAGATTGCTCAAAAGGTTATTCTCCGTTTGTGAGTTGAAACAAGTCATCACTCACACAAAAGGACATTATGTATGGAAGAAACTAAATCAATTTCTAAAAAGTGAAAGAAGCAATCAAGAAAGACTCAAAGGACAAAAGTCCTTAAGCATCAAAATAATGCAAATAGCATGAGGAATGAGGAACAAACAGATGCATTTGTCCAACTCTGTCATGATTGTGTGGTGTCATATCCAATGGTAACCAAAGATAGAGGTAAAATAAATTTCACATTTTTGTCCCCAAGAGAGTTATCATGACTTCTAATCCTGGTTACCCTACCCCAAGGGACTACGATCAATGTGATACACTGAATTTTACATCCCCGGAGAAGTCTAGATTCTTAAATTATCTTGAAGGAAATATGGAATAAATTTCTCTAATCAAGTACCATGTAGCCTTTTTGTTTCAAAATGATAGTTTTTCATAGGTCTGTGTTCACCAGCTAGTCTCCAATTGTTTCTGTTGCAACCTGTTTTCCCTAAAGTCTTCTACCTAGACTACGGGGTCAGCAGTGTTCAGGCACCTCAAGTAAAAGACTGTTTTTTTTAGGTTTTGTTTGGATAACAATGCAAATCAAAAGGGTAGGGATAACAAGGTAGAAGACAATGTCTGAAAACTTTAGCAATGCAAATGTAAAAGAAAAGAGTCTTGCAATAATGAATGACAAGCATGAGGTATATGAGATAATCTCTAACATATATATGAATGCAAACAATAAACACACGGTTTGAATCTGTAGCACATATATAAGAATAATGGTCTTTGAAAACACTTTCCAAATATCAGTAAGTATTTAATATTCACATTCATATATGAAATGAAATATAGAAAACATCTACACAGCATTCACAGCATGAAGAGTTCAAACTGAACTGAAGAATATAAAAACAGTTTAGATCAAAGGCCTAGCTCCATATAATGTATTAAAATTCATTCAAAATGAAAAATAAGTTCTTACAGAAGTAAACATGAATTTCTGCATAGTTTCCTAGGATAGACTCCCATGTGTGTCTCCCTTTCTCAAAAAATATTACAAAAATATATAGAATAGAAATTAAAGATAGGATCTCAAAGTTTGTTTAACAGATCCACTTTTTAAGGATAAGTTTTCTAATTATAGACAAAGTATAAATCAAAAAGGAAAACTATTTTATGATATGTGTTAAGTAAATATTATTTCAAATTCTTCTTGCTACCTCAGCCAAGGCTATCCATCTAGCCCACATGACTTTGCTTGTAACCTCTTGATGTCCTTCTGCATGCCATGCAGCTTAACTATCAGCTCCTCTTTATATTTCATTAACTAATCCTTTTCCTCTTGCACCAGTTTCATCCTTTTCACTGCTTTTTCTAGCATAACCATCCATCAAGCTATTGAAGACTTCTCCTCGAGTAAAGTAGTTTTAATACTTGTTGTTTCCAGTTCTTTATTGGATTCCACTATCTTATTTTCCATGTATGATCATATATGGTGACTTTGATTGTATTGCTTTTTTATTATGGAAGATCAAAGCTCATTGCAGCATTGTCATTCAGAGGAGGAAGATCAAGGGGAGACCAATCCACATCACCATACAAAAGTTGAGAAGAATCCACATCATTTCTGAACTTCAGGCTTGAAATTTGATCATTGATAATATAACTATTGTCAATGTTTCTTGTTCTATCCAATTCCGAGCCTTCCATGAAATTGCCCTCATGGGAATCCAGAAAGAGAAATTCCAATTCCACCTGGGGTTGATGGGTACCAGAATTCTCTTTGATCATGGGGGAAATATATTCAACCTTAACTTTGTTGGAAATTGATGATACTACACCTTAGTCCTCATGATCAGCTGGAGTAGTATTAATATACCATTAATATCATCTGTAAAAACATCAAATTGAATTTTATCATTGCATGCAGATCCAGTCTCGAATTGTGTGGGTTTTATTATTGCACAATGGAGATTGAGAAAGGTGGCTGACCCATAGAGAGCCAAAGTAGCATTATCATAAGCAAAAACAACACCTTTGATAGTGTCATAGGTCCCAAGCCAGATCTGGGCTCCTCTATTGGGTTCTCTGATTTCTGCAACCCATTTTCCCTGTGTTCTCTGCCTCACACCTCTATAGTTACAGAGGGAATTTTAAAGACTACCTTTCCCCTTCATGCAGCCTTTCTTGGTGCCTCTATTTTTCCTCATCTCCACCATCCAGAGCACCATTCTATTGTAAATCTGAAGGATCCACAGAAGGCATAATCACAACCTTTTCTCTTGAATCTAAGAAAACCTTCACTAAAGCTGCAGATGGACCATACTTCCCTGTACATACAATAATTCTTATCTCGACACATACCAACCATCCATCCAACCACGAATACATCATTCTTCCAGCTAAATATCAATCTCAATGAATCACATTGAAAAGCAAAATGCACAATACCCACTTGATGCGAACTCTGCAATTTCTTCTTCATATAACATAAATGCTTGAGTAAAAAAAAATCATATGTAACTGGTTCAATATCGCAATCATTGGTAGCCTCGGCATACTACCGATACAATCACAATTCTTTGGCATAACCTATAGACTTAAAGATGCATAATTTGAGAGGCATTCCATTAATTGAGACATCACTGTATTTTTATCAACAGTTGGCTGAAGCTGAGGACAAGCACCAAGGAGTGTTTCCAAAGTTTGCAAATGGTAATCATCTGGAAATAATTGGATGATACAGTCCATAAGATAGTACTGCACAAGCTCATATTTACAGTTAACAACCTGCTCCAAGACTCTCAGTAGCACAATATCTTTGTACATTTCAAGGTCCACCCCTTTTATCTAGCTAAGGACATGCAATTTTTTCCCTACAAGATCATGCAGCTTGCTCCTTTCCTTCTCCCTTTTCTCTTGAAATAGTCTTCGAGCCAATCCTCTTTGATTTTGATCAAGTACCATATTACTTCGAGCTCTTCATAGTACAGGATGTTAGGTTGAGAAATAATGAAAATTTATGGAACTATACATGTGTTTTAACCGAGTACTGCTTCTTGAGTAATGTTCATGTGCTTCCATCTCATACTAATAACCATAAAGAATATTTCGAAAAAAAAGAACAATTATGAATGAACTCAATATACTATAGGAGCATAAGCTAAGAGATAAAATGATATAAATACCTAGAATATTAAAAACATGAAATCAAAGCAAACCCAAAACTTTAGGATAAAAGGAAATAAGATAAAAACTCAAGGCTTAAAATATTTTTAAGGTACAAAACTATCCTACCAAGCAGGGAAACAGACCTAGGTCAAACATTGGCTCCAACTAGGGGATGGAATTTCCTTGAGATTTGAAAAGAACCGTAGTTCCAATGCCTTATTTCTAATAATCAAGATGTTGATCCATTGGTTTATGGAGTCATTTATCAAATCTATGAAACTTTCTCACACTTTGAAATAACAAAATACTGTTGCACACTGAAAATAATCTACAGGCTCATATGGCGAGCTTAGTCTCCTACCTACTCCTACTTCTAATCGGTAGAAAAAAACTAATGACATATAATCATACTTCCAGTGAAGCCATGATAGCATCAAACTGATTGTAACAACTTCTTGCATGTAGACACAAATCAAAGAAGACTTTAACATTTGTAACGGAAATTTGATTTGCAACACATACTTACAACTATATTCTTCTTGGATTCTGAATTCCAGAGAGCTAAAACCTTTTGAAAACCCTAACTTCATGTAAATGACCATTGGGTCCTCCCAATTGTGTTGTGTTTCCAACTGATACAAAAAATGACATTGTTCCTCTACTCCAAAATGATATTTCATTTGTTCTACTGGAAATAGAGAATGAAGATTTTCCATACATTGGAAATCAAAGGCATCAAATTTATCCTGAATTCGCTCACAAGTTCCTTCAACAGTATCAATAATAACGTCATTCTAAAAATTAACAAGATGATCTTCCTCTTCCATGTTGCCACTAGATCTATAGCTATCATATACAGGCTCAGGTTCTTCATGATCAATGAAATGGATGCCTTCATAAATCTGCTGATTAGATTCAGCTACATCACACCCATATGGATCTTGGATTTTTAAATCATCAACATATTCATCAAAAATTGGAGTAGCCTGATAATATTCCAATGATGATGCTAAAGGTTCATGTTTTTATTCATTTAATAAATCTTGAAAAGTCTTTGTGGCATCATATCATCATGAAAACAACTAAAATTAGTTGAACCAAATGCTTCTACAATAATTCCTTTAGTACACGGTTGATTTTCATAAATATTTGGAGCAACGGATACAGTTAATATAATATCCTTTGCATCATAACTATCAACACCCTGAGCATCACAAAAATCCTGAAATTTTCTCTTTGAAATAGAAGAATCAACACACTTCAAATATAATTGATTGTTGTTGATCTTTGTAAAAAAATGGGACCTTTTAATTCGTTGTGAGAACAATTATTAAACATGTTCACTGAATTTACAATCAGATTGTCATCAACACGGTTTTAACATTGTCCTGCAAACCTTCATAGACAATGTGATTTTCAATGTTTTCCTCAATAGAGGATTGAGCTTCACAATGAGATATTTCTTCATGAATTTCATCAGTAAGGCTATGCTGATCATGATGTCTTGAATCTTGAAAACTACTAAATGTTTCATGGACTTCTTTTTCTTGAAATACTTCTTCATGTATTTCTCTAGTAAAACTATTTTTATCATTATTGCTAAGAGATTTCCTGAACTTAAATTGCTCACAATAGTCCTCTAAAAGGAGATTAGCAGAATAAATCCTCTTGCAATAAACATAAAAGGCAGAATGGAAATATTTTATTGAAGAAATGCTAGAGATAGGAAGATATCGGTACAACTGTCTGGCATTCCCTTCTAATGAATACATAAACATTTTCAACAATACATCCTCATGATGATTATCGAGCTAGACCATGTATTGATTAAACTTAATCAAGTGTTGTGCCGAATGGTCATGATCATCTCCTCTAAATATTGGAAGGAAGTATCCCCATTCATCCATAGTAGGCACGCTATTTGGAAAATTCGAAACAGCTGAAAAATTAAAAGGTGCAAATCTTGCAGCCACACTGGCTTCCATGGATTTTGACATGTTAAACCAATGGAGTCACCAACAGATCCTTCCTCTGTGAAGTCACTAGTGAAAAAATTGTAGTCTAAAGTGTGCAACCAGCCCTTGTTCACCATCAAAGACTAGATCTAATCACTATCAAACCAAGGAAGAATTTATGCTTCCTCCCCAGTATGGTCGCAAAAATATGTTTTCCCTAAAGTCTGCTATCTAGACTACGGGGTTAGCAGTGTTCAGGTGTCTCAAGTAAAAGACTTTTTTTTATAGGTTTTGTTTAGATAACAATGAAAATCAAAAGGGTATGGATAACAAGGCAAAAGACAATGTCTGAAAACTTCAGCAATACAAATGTAAAAGACAAGAGTCTTGCAATAATGAATGACAAGCATGAGGTATAGGAGATAAGCTCTAACATATATATGACTGCAAACAACAAACACATAGTTTCAATCTATAGCACATATATAAGAATACTAGTCTTTTAAAACACTTTCGAAATATCGATAAGTATTTAATATTCACATTCATATATGAAATGAAATATAGAAAACATCTACACAACATTCACATCATGAAGAGTTCAAACTGAACTGAAGAATATAAAAATAGTTTAGATCAAAGGCCTAGCTCCATATAATGTATTAAAATTCATTCAAAATGCAAAAGAAGTTCTTACAGAAGTAAACATGAATGTTTGCACAGTGTCCTAGTACCGACTCCCATGTGTGTTTCCCTTTCTCAAAAAATATTACAAAATATATAGAGCATAAATTAAAGATAGGATCTCAAATTTTGTTTGACAGATCCACTTTTTAAGGCTAAGTTTTCTAATTATAGACAACGTATAAATAAAAAAGGAAAACTATTTTATGACATGTGTAAAGTAAAGATTATTTCAAATTCTTCTTGTTGCCTCAGCTAAGGCTAGCCATCTAGCCCACATGACTTTTCTTGTAATGTCTTGATGTCCTTCTACATGCCACACAACTTAACTGTCAACTCCTCTTTATATTTCATTAACTGATCCATTTCCTCTTGCACCAATTTCATCCTTTTCACTACTTTTGCTAGCACAACCATCCATCAAGCTATTGAATACTTCTCCTCGAGTAAAGTAGTTTTAATACTTGTTGTTTCTAGTTCTTTATTGGATTCCACTATCTTATTTTTTGTGTATGATCATCTATGGTGACTTTGATTGTATCATTTTTTTATTCTGGAAGCTCAAAGCTCATTGCAGCATTGTCATTCAGAGGAGGAAGCTCAAGAGGAGGCCAAGCCACATCGCCATAAAAAAGCTGAGAAGAATCCACATCATTTATGAACTCCTGGCTTGAAATTTGATCATTGATAATAGAACTATTGTCAATGCTGCTTATGTTGTCCAATTCCAGGCCTTCAATGAAATTTCCCTCATGGGAATCCACAGAGAGAAATTCCAATTCCTCCTGGGGTTAATGGGTACCAGAATTCTCATTGATCATGGGGGAAAGATCTTCAAACTTAACTTTGTTGGCAATTGATGATACTACACCTTGGTCCTCATGATCAGTTGGAGTTGTATTAATATACCATTAATATCATCTGTAAAAACATCAGATTGAATTTTATCATTGCATGTAGATCCAATCTCAAATTGTGTGGGTTTTCTTATTGCGTCACGGAGATTGAGATAGGCGGTCAGCCCATAGAGAGCCAAAGCAACATTATCTTAAGCAAAAACAACACTTTGGGCAGTTTCATAGGTCCCAAGCCAGATCCAGGCTCCTCTATTAGGTTCTCTGATTTATGCAACCCATTTTCCCCATGTTCTCTGCCTCACACCTATATAGTTGCAGAAGGCATTTTCAAGATCACCTTTCCCCTTCATGCAGCCTTTCTTGGTGTCTCTAGTTTTCCTCATCTCCACCATCCAGAGCACCATTCTATTGTAAATCTGAAGGATCCAAAGAAGGCGTAATCACAACTTTTTCTCTTGAATCTAAGAAAACTTTCACTAAAACTGTAGATGGACCATACTTCCCTGTACATACAATAATTATTCTCTCGACACATACATCCAACATACCATGAATACATCATTCCTCCAGTTAAATCTCAATCTCAATGAATCACACTGAAAAGAAAAATGCACAATACCCACTGGATGTGAACTCTGCAATTTCTTCTTCATATAATATAAATTCTTGAGTAAAAAAAACTCATATGTAACTGGTTCAATATCGCAATCATTGGAATCCTCGGCATACTGCAGATAGAATCGCAATGCTTTGGCATAACCTATAGACTTAAAGATGCATAATTTGAGAAGAGTTCCATTAATTGAGACATCACTGTCTTTATATTAACAGTTGGCTGAAGCTGAGGACAAGCACCAAGGAGTGTTTCTAAAGTTTGAAAATGGTAATCGTCTGGAAATACTTGGATGATACTGTCCATAATATAATATTGTGGAAGCTCATCTTTATAGTTAACAACCTGCTCCAAGACTCTCGGTAGCACAATATCTCTATACATTTCATGGTCCACCCCTTTTATCTGGCTAAGGACATGCAAATTTTCCCTACAAGATCATGCAACTCGCTCCTTTCCTGCTCCCGTTTCTCTTGAAATTGTCTTTGAGCCGATCCTCTTTGTTGTTGATCGAGTACCATATTACTTCGAGCTCTTCAGAGTACAAGTTGTTAGGTTGAGAAATAATGAAAATTTATGGAATTGTACATTTGTTTTAACCGAGTACTTCTTCTTGAGTGATGTTCATGTGCTTCCAGCTCATACTAATAACCATAAAGAATATTTTGAAACCATAGAACAATTATGAATGAACTCAACATACTATAGGAGCATAAGCTAAGAGCTAAAATGTTATAAATACCTAGAATATTAAAAACATGAAATCTAAGCAAACCCAAAACTTTAGGATAAAACGAAATAAGAAAAAAACTCAAGGCTTAAAAGATTTTTAAGGTACAAAGCTATCCTACCAAGCAGGGCAACAGACCTAGGTCAAACACAACCACTATCCCATTTTTTGTTTTGATTTTAGGGCCCCTCCTTAGAATTTTAAGTTTTTATCCTTTCTTAAACTGGTGCTACTCCTTGATTTTTCTTTCCATGACTTAGTTTTATTTTGAACAAGTCGAAAAATCCTTTTTCTCACTAAGACAAAAATCATCTTTTTCCTCCGACGTGTCAGAAGAACTTAGCGAGTTGAGCTGACATGTCCAGAGAGCTCAGTTTTCCCTTCTGATATTTTGTCTGCTTTATTTTGGTCCAAAATCCTAAGTCTTTTAGAATCATTTGTTGAGTTTTTACCGACTACGTCGGTGAAAAATAGATTGTAGGCTGACATTATCAGTGGTGTTTGCATTTTTTTCCTGACATGTTTGATCGAAGATTTTTCAAAATATCGTCAAAAGATCTTGCTAAATGGAGCCAAAAATATTAGTTAAACTCAGAATGTAAAGCTAACATTATCGACAAGAAATTATCTTTTTCGTTCGACAATGTTTCTTCAGAATATTTTTATGAGTTCGCTGATGACCTTTTTTTGGGAGTCCCCAGTGGGTTTTTTCAATGGTGTCGACATAACTCAGGGTTTTTCAGCCAAATAGTGTGGCGAAACTCGAAGTTTGCAGCTGACATTTGTCATCAGAACTTTTTCGTGAGTTGTGTAAAGGAAGCATTTTGGAAGAAGTTGTTGAGTGTCCGCTGACAGTTGTAGCAAAGCTCAGTTCATGGAGCTGACACTGTAACAGATAACTTGTTTTTTCACATTGATTCGTTAAAGGTTGCCGATGAAGTTTAAAGTTTGAGTGCCAAAACGATGTTTTCACCCACGCGACGTTTATTACCCCATCGTTCGTATTTAGTGCTGTTTCAATGTATTTCTTTATATAATCCTAGGGAGGTTTTATGGATTGTTACCATTTATCTATTTTAGATGCATCCAGTCAAGTTTTTCCAATTGGAGCTCGTAGATTGTTGCACTAAATCCCTGTACCCTCGCCAGCGTTTTCCAGGCAGGCCTAAAACCTTATCTTCGTACTATTTTATGTTAAAATGGGTTTGAAGGAATGATGTTTTGGGATGTAGGGTTATGATGATAGGTTTTTCACCGTCAATGTTTGCGGCTACATTTTAGAAAGGAGAACCCCAAGTCCATAAAGTTTTCATTTTTGACTTGTCGACCGTTGGAAGTTTTTCCAAGCCAGGTTGCATTAGAACCCTTAGCCTCACTGAGCTTTCTATCTTGGCCATGATGGTTTTTATTTACACCTTCCTTGTAACGTTTTTTTTTGTCCTTTCAAGACGTAGATATGTTTCCATTGAACCTCTAGGGTTTTTCTAATGAAGTTGTGGTGGGTCGAGTGTTTCATCAATTGCACCTTAACTAGTTTATTTTTATATGCGATGATAAGGGGACACTCATTGGATTCACACGTAGGGGAACGTCGTGTTTCAAGGTATGGCCTAGGGTTTTTATTTAGGGAGTATACCTTTTCCTTGTGGCCGACACTAGGTTTTAAGGGTTTTTTTTGTTTGTTGGGTCAAGCTAGGATTTTGAGTTTCCCTCGGTTTTAAAGTTACAAATCCTTTGTCATGGTTTTTGTTTTATTTCTTACCTCTGAAAAGGAGAAGTTCATGTGTTTAATGTTTAAAGCCAAACCTTGTAAGAAAAAGCACAAGAAAGTCAGTGTGTTGGACAAATATTGAATTGAAGCACAAAATGAATGGTTCAAAGAACTAGAGACCTAAATCCCAAAATAACATTTAGAGCTTGCACTTGAACTGATGATTTTCATTCCATTTTTTACCTAATATATACCTTGCCACACGTTTAAGTATCTGGATAACTTACGGGAATGATTTCTCTACATCACAAGGTTACTTTTAGATGGCTAAGGATGAATCAGTAAAAACATATTTATTATCCTCCATCATAATGCAATCTTATTTTTTGAAAGAAAACATGATTTGTTATCTAAGTTTTCATTTATATCTTGCAATTTTAATAGTAGCTTCTCATTTTAGTATATCTTGTTGATATGAATGCATGTTGTTTTGATCATAGTATCACTAAGTTATTTCTTGTTGTGTTCATGTTACAACTTTAGTCCTCACATCACAACATGCCAAATAAGGGTGGAAAGAAGAAGGCCAAGGTCACTGAGGATGAATCATACTTGGAAGTTTTGCCCAGAATGGAGATCATTTATGAAGACACGAAAGCTGTCACAGGGGCTGAACATGAGTTTCAGTGGGTTCAGATATACCATATGATAAAAAACTAGAATGTACCAGATGTAGGCCTAGAAGATATACCTTTATTTGTAAACATAAGAAAATCAGGTATCACAAAGTTACCCACGTGCCTTGAGCTCTTCCCTTGTGCTGAGGTGATCAGATGGATCATACCTCGAGCAGACGCAGGAACTGTGATTATTTCCAATACCGAAGGACAAGCCTTTGCTTCCTTCACCCCTACTTATATAACCAAGGCTTGCAAACTACCCACTCCACAAACCATGATGATAAATGACTGGATGAATAGTTTGATTTTAGACTTATTTGAATGTTCTAAGAGGATGATGGTAGCAGGGAAGAAACTACGCCAGAAATCTTTTGGCGCGTACGAGACTACCAATTTACAGACCCCCTACAGGATCATAGCATTGATGCTAAACATAATTTTTGGCTAGGTGAATGGAAAATTCTACAAGATGAGTTGGATCCCATTGACATATCATGTGGCCATGTAGGGAACCATTTTTAACTGGGCAAATATTGTTGCAAATATTTTTTCATCCTGTATAGCTATCGAACAATGAGGCTTGACTCAAAGAAATTCAGAATTTTACATGGGATCTTATTTGATTTATTGTATCTTATGCTTACACCCATTCCCAAAGCTCAATTGTGATTGGGATCATACAAAGACTCCTATATATGCCGCATATTAGATTCTATGGGATCACAAATACGCAAGTTACTACAAGATGATATGTGAGGAGTTTCTAATGGCTCTATATGAGCTTATCTTTGTTAAAGAAATAGAGTTTTTTTTAGAAGGTTTTAGGAGGTCATATGTGTGTATGGGGACTATTATTTTTCCAAGGACGTCACCTATCTCAGGATGTATGGAGGATCCCAAGATCCATCATTGTTGTCAAAATACACCACAGACTATGTAGTCCATAAGGAGGTAGTGAGACAATTGTTTATAGATGGGTTCAAAAATTTCTTATTTGACATGAAGAAAGTAGTCTTCCCACCATTTCCATTTTGCATTGGTAGCTATAGATTCACAAAGGTAAAAATTGCACCAAAATTTGTGAAGGATATAGGAGGTTTTCACTTCGGGGAAAATAGTTTCCGCAGGAACGATGCTTATGACAAGGTTGAAAAACACTATGCATTTGTAGGAGTACATTTTAAATACTCTCATAATTGGGACAAAGATGAGGAGGTATACAGAAATGCATGCAACATGACTTCCTTGAATTAGCGGTTCAAAAAGAAGATCACAACCACAGGAGGAAAAGGTAGCGGAACCACCACATAACATCAAAAACATTAGGAGGAAGCTGCTAAGAAATGATAGGAGGATTCCCAAAATCTTGTGGAAGAATCTGAGAAACTACTAGATGAGGAGGACCAAAGGAAAAATGCAAAAGAATAACAACTTCAACAGGAAGAGGAAGAAAGTCTACAAATAGAATCAGAAGAAAGATTATGAAAATAAGCTAAGAAAGAAGCTAAAGAATTAATAAAGAAGGAACAAGAAGACAATGACAGAGAGAGCCTGGATTAGGACACGTTCGGCGATAATCCAACAGATCCTTCTACCCCATCGAGTGACACAATAAAAAGAGCTCACCTCCCTCTTGCAGAGTTGGGTTCAATGCCTTTTACTTCGTCCAAACATCATGCAATGGCATGCCTGTATAAGATATTATTTGACCAGAAGAAGAAAACCATTGTTCGAATATCGAAAAAGAGATTAAAGGTTGGTAACCAGCCTGATGTAGTCATGGTGACTTAGAAAATTTTCATGCAAGGCACCAACCAAGATCCCATATCTCTAGCATCAGTAAACATTGCAGCTGCTCAAGCTAATACTGATAACATTGGAAAATTAGTAGAAGATACTGAACACAATAAAGACATAATGCTTAAGATGAAGAACACTTTGGTTAAAGAAAGAGGAGAGGGAGGAGAATTAAAGAAAAAACATGAGGAAACTCTTTCAGAGTTTGAAAGGCTCCAAAAGGTGTATCTAGATTTAGAGTTAGAAAAGGAATCATTGGAGCTTTCAACTACAATCGTGGAAGGAGAGAAAAAGGAATTTGAAGACAATATTTCAGAATTAGAAGCATAGAAATATGGAGCAAGCAGACAAACATTAGAGCTCAGAACCAGAGTGGAAGAGCTACAGCAACAAAACAAAATACTAGAGAATCAAATTAAAACAGCTAATCAGAGGCAACCTGATATCACTCCCTTCTGTGATGAATATTTCCTAATCTGGAGGAATATTCATCAAGTACAATTAAAACTCATAGACGTAATATATATGATCTAGTAGGACGAGGCAAGGTTGAAGGAAATTTCAGTAGTATCGATTGATTTCAGAGAAGGGATATTAAAAGTTGCGGAAAAGGTTCAAGGAAAGCTGAATTGGATAGAAGATAATGCAACATTTCCTGATTACTTACCGCAAAAGAAAATAGAAGGATTGAGAATAGAATTAGAACTCCTATATTTCTGCAGCAAATACTCTTTGAGATTGACCACATGGGTCGAAAATACTTTAGAAAGATGCACATATTTCTACAAGAAAATGTCCATACTGCATAATTAATGCTAGACCTCTTCAGCGGCAAAGATCAAGGTGTTAGTTTTTCAACATTTAAGCTAGCATTATGTTAAGATATTTTCACTGAGAGAATAACAAGCACAGCAATAACATAAGCACATCACAAGAGACAAGAGACACAAAGAGTTTTGATCGTGGAAACCATAAATGGAGAAAACCCCACAACTTCCTCTAAGATAGTATCACCACAAGATGTGAAACCCAAAACAGTAAGATGTACTCCCAACACAGCAGCAGCCTTCTGTCTTCTGTCAAGCCAAAGTATTTCCTTCTCCAAAAGTGTGCCACACTTGAGAGAGCAAGTGATGTATTCCACAAGTGATAAATAGAGAGACTCTCACTCTCTATTTATATTCATCCGTTCACTTGAGTTGCCATTTCACACGTAGGCTCAACCTAATAATTACTAATCGAGCCTACACCTTAATTAGTGTATAATAACTCAAGTGCCCCGAAACTGTGGGGACTTACCTAATGACTTGATATGACTTGTTTACATTATTAATCCTCCCGATCGGAACATCAGGGTAAGACAACATGACTCAAATGCATAATAGAAACATCCCGGAATAAACATCGGGTTACAATACATGGAAGAATACATTTTGAAGTTACATATACATCAACACTCCCTCTTAACTAGGAAGGTATTCTTTCGACATGATTTTCAGCACTGGTCTTCTTCTCTGTATCAGCTGGATCACCTCATCTTCAAGTCATCTTCGTCTTCAAGTCATCTGAATTTGGATCATCTCTCGATCTGGATCATCATAGAGCATCATCACAGGATCTAGATCATCACACGATCTAGATCATCATCACTGGACTGGATCTGGATCTCTCGGAGTCATCATAACTGGATCTCCTCTGGTCATCATCATGTGTGAACTATCTCATCATAGGAAGTTCTACAAATCTAGCCCTTTTTCATGCTGGTTGTAGGCCTACCCTCATGTAGGTCTTCGCCCAGCACTTACATCTGACCTGCTTGTCAGAAAGGCATGCCCAGCACTCACATCTGATCATGTAGTAAACTACAATCACATCAGAAAGGCCCAGCACTCACATTCACCAGCATGGTAGGAACAATCAACTACCATCTGTGAAATGGCTCTACACTTATATCTGACCTACTCGTCAGAAAGGCACAGTACTCACATCCATCCAGGATGGAACACATCCGCTCACAATGATGGGAGAGTTCTGCACTTCCATCCAGGCTGGAACCACATCCGCTCACAATGATGAAAGAAATCTGTTCTTTTCACCCAGGCTGGAACCACATCCGCTCACAATGATGGAAGACTCTCATCCAGGCTGGAACCATATCCGCTCATAATGATGAGAGATTTTCTCACTTTCATCTAGGCTAGAACCATATCCGCTCACAATGATGAAAGACTCTCATCTAGGCTGGAACCATATCCGCTCACAATGATGAGAGATTTGTGCACTCACATCTGACTTGGTAGGAATTGAATCCTACACCCTCGTCAGAATGGCCCCCAGTCCCTGACTGAGCTACCTGGTAACGGACCAGGCGCCTCCACTCCCCCTAAAAGTGGCAGTTGCCCTTACATCTGTCCTACTCGACAGAATGGCCAGCACTTATATCTGTCATGGGAGGAACTTAATCCTTTAGCCATGACCAGAATGGCTCAGCCCTTACATCTGACCTGCTCATCAGAATGGCTCTCTCAGTCCCTAACTGAGTGTTCCTGACCAGGTGCCTCCATTCCCAGAATGGCAGTCAGCACTCATATCTGACATGGAAGGAACCAATCCTCTCACCATGATAGAATGGCTCAGCCCTTACATCTGACCTACTCGTCAGAATGGATTTGGATTTCTAGCACTCATACCTGACATGGAAGGAACTAATCCTCTCACCATGTCAGAATGGCTCTGGGTCTCATCACTTTCTCTAGGAGGAAGCCTCGATTTGGAGAACACCAAGTCTCTCTCTGAAGTACTCGAACTTCAGCCTAGCCAATGGCTTCGTCAATACATCAGCTATCTGTTCCTCCATCGCAACATACAGGAGCTTCACTGCTCCTCTCTGCACCATATCCCTGATATAGTGATACTTGATCTCGATATTCTTTGACTTGTCATGAAACACTGGATTCTCTGACAACTTCATGCAACTCTGGTTGTCACAATGTATACAAGTAGCATCCAACTGGAGATCAAATATATCAGATAGTAGCTTCCACAGCCATACTACCTCACAACTAGATGAACAAGCTGCGACATACTCTGCTTCAGCTGTACTCAGTGCCACACAGGATTGCTTCCTGCTAAACCAAGAGATCACACCTGATCCATACTGAAGCAACACCCTGAAGTACTCTTCCTGTTGATGGCACTGCTTGCCCAATCTGAATCAACATAACCCTCTAGGTTAATCTTTTGATTCACATCGTACTTGAGCCCATAATCAACTGCACCCCTGCATGCTTTGCAACCATTAGGTGAACCTGTCTCAATGTGTTCACACCAAAGCAAATATCATATCTCAGGTACATCAAGGACCCAATCATCTGACGATACATCGTAGCATCAATCGTCTCTGATGAAGCATCACTCAATAGCTTCAGGTTCGATGCCATATGTGTGGTCATAGCCTTGCAGTCCATCATCCCAAACCTCTTCAGGATATCTACTGCATACTTCCATTGTCCAAGGAAGATCCCATCTGTACTCTACCACACCTCCATACCTAGAACAATAGTGCATCGACACATAACAGGAACATCACTGGTCTTCCGCCTTCAACCTTGAAGCAAAGGTTGGAATCCACTTTACTCTCAGTAAAGCCTAGAGTCATCAGTAATCTATCCATCCTGTCATATCATGTCGAACCTCAGGATCTTCTATAGTCACTCCCTCTAAAGCGAAGCATTGTACTCCCTCTGTCTTCTGTACTCTATGTACTGAAACATTCTGTACTGAAGTGACAAGTAGTATCCATCTAGGATTACTGGATACTAAGATCCTCTATCTTGAACTTCTTCAAAAGTTCATCTTGCACCCATCTGTGAGCTTGTCATCCTCTATCAACCTTGTAGCAAAGGTTAAGATATTCATCAAGCTCATCATGTATGTGTTATCCCATGGGTGTCTTCTGAACTCGTACAAGGCCTCCTTTCATTTGCACACATGATTATGTATGTCATGTGACTTCACTTCTATTAGTTGTAAATGTTTCTTTGTAGACTATGCCTTCTCTTCATGAGAAGCCTCATGCTATGAATCTTGCTTTGTATCCCATGATGTTTCCATCTACTGCATGATGGAACTATGAACTTCTCTTCAGGTCTCGATACTACGCCCAGACATCATTCTTCTTGAACTGATCTTCCCTTTCTTCTTGGTGGCTGGAAGGTTCTGCATCAATGATGTCACTGCACTCGTCATATTATTCTTTGTCTTTGAACTGTCGTCACTTGTTCTTCAGAACAAGTCTTCATTCTTCTTTGTTTGTAGGTGATTATGTATGCGATCCTTCCTACAAGTCAAATGCAATTGTATGGTTAGAAATATTTCATAAGGAATATTTATACTGGCAAACACTTATTCATAAATATATGATCATGCAACTACTTTAGCCAATACAACATTCATCCATATCTCATTGAAACTTTCTAGATGCCTTCCATCTCTACCAAGACAACATTGAGATTGTGCACTAATCCAATATGTCAGCAAAAAGGTCTCATTCTAGATAAGTAGCAATGGAGAATTTGTATAGCCCCATGAGCTACTTACCCATCACGTGCATATTAGTAGTATTCTGTCATTAATGCAAACATCCTATCATGCATAATACAATAACTGAATATAAACAAATGCATAACAAAATAATATAATGAAATGACAATTTAATACTTATCTTTATTTGTTTTGAGAGTAGACTCCTTCTTGAGCCTTCAGCTTCATCGTCTTCTTCATTCATAATAGCATCGTTTCTTATCCAAAAGCTAAGGTGGATAAGAAGTTCTTCAAGAGTTGAGTTCTTCATATTCCTCATTGCTTGAGAGATATTCTTTGGATGGAAAGAGCTTGATCTTCAGTTGCTCCCACCTTCTCTTCTTGAGCTTCTTCTTCTTGTGAGTTCTCTTTCTAGAGTCTATTGAAAGTAATCACTTCCTTCTAGCACACATTCCTCACATGAATGAATTCCACGATCCTGGGAGGCCATTCAAGGTGGCCATCACCACTTTTGCATTCTTCACTTTTTCTTTTACCGCTTCAAGTTGTTCTTTGATTTGAGAGACTCTTATGACTGCATGGTCTCTGCATTCTGGATCTTCACATTCTTCAACTGGTTTCTTTAAGTCATATTCTGATTTTGTTCTTCCCTTCAAATATCTTGAAATTATGGAAGACCTTCAACAGCTTTGCTTGCAATAGGTAGTGCTCTGTAATGCCAAAGATCATTTGGCTCTACTGTGTCATGGATCAAGGCTTGTTCTGGATATCCCTTCAATTTGTACAAGCCTCCTTCTTGTTCTTCAATCACTACCACATCATCGATAGTCTTTCCTTTTGGCCATATGATGACTTGACCATCTATGAATGCAGCCCGCATTCCTTTTGCATCAATGCTGAAATGGAGAGAAGGTTCTTCTTCAATCCTAGCACAAACAATACTTCTTTCATTGTTAGAGGCTTACCAGAGTCTAGCTTGTATGAATATTCCCCACTACATGTTATTGGATATTGGTAGTCATCTCCTAGTTTCACCTTGTGAGGTGATTCATGTTCTGACAGTCTTACAAAGGATTCCTTGAATCCCGTCATATGTTTGGAAGCCCCACTGTCTATAAGCCAATCATCACTTCCATGAGTAATGTTACTTATGAGAGCTGATATCAGAACATATTCATCCTTGCTTGAAGAATATTCACTTTCAGATCTAGATGTCTTTCTGGATGGTTCATCATCCTCTGCAGCATGAGCATGATGTCTTCTTTGGCCTTGACCAAGTTCTTCTTGTGAAAGGCTTCTAACCTTGTCTCCCTCTGAAACTGGAACCTCTATACTCAGGTAGGTGTCCAATCTAGTTTCTTCAGAGAGATCAGATACTTCCAGGATTGGAAGTTGTCAACTTCCCCAAGCTTTCCACCAAGCTGATGTGATATATCATATTGAAATGAGAACCTCAAATTGAAATAGCAAAGGATTAGATCTTACCGATTTGAGGTGTCCGTCCTTGTCCTGGAGTTCGTTGATCTAGAATTTGTCACAGAAACCCTAATTTTAAAAACTTGGAATCTTTCAGATTTGATTGGATAAACAGATAGATCTCTTCAAATGGAGCTGTCCAATGTACTCTTTTTCTGAAAATAGTGGAGGGAAGCTCCCAGAACAGGAAGCCCTAATTTTCTGATTTCTTCTACAGAAATGCCTGTTACTGTTTCTATGATATATCTGAAGTTATTGATCCTCTATGTCTGAAATTTCTCACTAAGGTAATCTCGCATGTCCTGGATCCAACACCATAGGTTTCATCAGAATTGGTTTCACCATTTGGGATTTATGATCCTTTTCCCAAGGTGACCTGTTACAAGACTGTTCAGAACAGTGAATTTGTACAGCATGCCACGTGTCACTGGTTCATCTTCTGAGTCTGATATTTGGATCACCTAAATTAAAGTCCATGCCATCTCTAGAAAATCTTCAAGAATTCCATTTGGACCTCTGTAGCTCAAGATATTGCAGATCTCCCTAGATGTCCTGTGTAGGGATGAATTCTGGAAGAGGATGGAACCCTAACTTGGAGAGATCATATCTCCTGAAGTATAGCAAATCTAAGTTGGATTTTTGGATAAAAGATTCATCAGGATTTTATCTTCATCTCTTGAAATTTTCAGCTTCTGAGACTTCTCCAATATCGGAATATAGCGACTGTACCAAAACTTAGCAGTTTTAGTATTTAGGGTTTCTCCTAGCTCAGGGTCAAACTAGGGTTTGACTTTCCTGGAGTTTTACCCAACCAAATTTCTTGATATAGGTCTCTAAAATTTGGTTTTGATGAGGATAATAACCCTATGCTAGTCTCACTCAAAAATTCATCTTTTGTAGAAAGCCCTAATTTCCGCATCGAAAACTGAAAGTGCTCAAAATCGAATTCCGCTTCGACAGAAAGATGCACCCTTCAATGGAGAGTCATCCTAGCATACTTGTGCTGATATATTGTGGAGGAATATCCATGAAATAGAAAGCCCTAGTTCCTGTAGCTGCACAATGTCTTCTTCTCAGGTTAGCTCTGATACCATGTTAGTTTTTCAACATTTAAGCTAGCATTATGTTAAGATCTTTTCACTGAGAGAATAACAAGCACAACAATAACATAAGCACATCACAAGAGACAAGAGACACAAAGAGTTTTGATCGGGGAAACCATAAATGGAGAAAACCCCACAACTTCCTCTAAGATAGTATCACCACAAGATGTGAAACCCAAAACAGTAAGATGTACTCCCAACACAGCAGCAGCCTTCTATCTTCTGTCAAGCCAAAGTATTTCCTTCTCCAAAAGTGTGCCACACTTGAGAGAGCAAGTGATGTATTCCACAAGTGATAAATAGAGAGACTCTCACTCTCTATTTATATTCATCCATTCACTTGAGTTGCCATTTCACACATAGGCTCAACCTAATAATTACTACTCGAGCCTACACCTTAATTAGTGTATAATAACTCAAGTGCCCCGAAACTGTGGGGACTTACCTAATGACTTGATATGACTTGTTTACATTATTAATCCTCCCGATCAGAACATCGAGGTAAGACAACATGACTCAAATGCATAATAGAAACATCCCGGAATAAACATCGGGTTACAATACATGGAATAATACATTCTGAAGTTACATATACATCAACATAAGGAGTTTCCAGTCAAATATGAACATTTGAAATATCACCAGGATAGATTGTGTGAGGATGAACTAAGCATACAAAAAATTGCAGAAATCACTGAAAAAGCGGTAAAAGAATGGATTGCATAGGCCTCAGATGGTAATTACCTCTTATAAGACCTGTACAGGGTAACCCCACCCAAAATGGCAGAAATAAAATCAGAACTAGTTGTGCACGAAGTGACTGTAAAACTACCGGAACCTGTAGACTACAAAACTATTGCTAAAGAAGCTAATGCATGGGGTGAATTCATTGAAATACCAGCTGGGCCCACTTGAGATTTTGTCTTATCTACATTTGGTACTTAATGTAATTTATTTTATTTTATTTTCATTTTCCTAGTGCAAGACACTAGAGGACATAGTTTTGGAAGTCGAGAATTCAGGGAAGTCCAAAAGGCTATGGTAGTCAAAGAGTCATTTGTAAAAATGTATAAATAGGAGTAGAGGATAGATTAGAAAGAGACTTTTCACTAGCGCACACATGTTGGATTTATTTGTATGAAGAATTATTTTGCCTATGAATAAAGAAGAACCAATTTTGCTGGGGGAAGGACTATACAAGTTTCACAGGGATTGTGTGGATTGCTAATGCTGAATTACTTCTTATTTAGATGCTATGCAACTGTGAGACCGTTCTATCTTAATGAATTATTTCTGCAATGATGAATGATTTTACTTTCTATTAGAAATCTTGTGCATATAATGAGTTGTGATGTCCCCGAACCTTGAGATAAGGCTAAAGGTGCTAAATTAAGACTAAATAAGGTTTAAGAACAATGGATATAGATAAATTACTATTTATTTGACTAACCATTCACCCAAATAAATTAAATTCTAGAGATTCAATTATAACTAAAGTTTGCGACACTTAATTTTTAATTACGCCACTTAATTCAATAATTAATTGCGACACTCAATTAAAGATTTCCAAAGTGAAAGATAAAGGTCATAATTGAAGTAAGCACATCAATAATACATGCTAAACATCATATTCATTGTGAATAGCTAATTTATATATTTTGGGTTTGTTTAATAACATAGTTTATAAATAACCAAGTATTGATGTCATTGATTATTTGCAAATTAATCTACTTTTTCGGTGTTATTATGTGTGTGCTATTAGTGAGCATAAAAAGTAAGGAAAACCACATATCATGGAGCATACATAGGCTGCAATCTACATACACACTGAAACCATAGCAAACTAGAACATCGGCTGCAACTACAACCATCAAAATCGACTCTCAAAGACTGTCCCCTACAGTCATCTCTCACTAATAAAAATCAGATCGTATGGCTGCCACCCTCCAGCCATCGATTACTTTTACATATAGAATACATCTCTCATCCTCAGATATGCAACTAAGAAAAATTATGAAACCAAATGATTTACAATAAAATGATAGGTGCGCTCATCTTGGCATCAGAAAGCTATCGAACCAAAACAAACATATCTTGGTCATCCGGAAATATTTTTCAATGAAACGAAAGGTGTTGTTCACTGGAAATGCTGATATGGATGCAATGGAACATATCTCACAATATAGAAATGAGCATAGATGGTCGAACCAGATCATATGGTTGCGCCCCTCTCAATAAAATAGAGCCAAAATTACAATTTCTGGTTATGAAGAAGAAGAATAGAAAGAAGGTAACGAGAATAGAAACTAAATTCCATAATATATGAGATTCATCCTTCCTCCATGCATATACTGAAATTAAATATATGAACACTCAAAATACCAATCATCCATCATTGCACATATACCAAATAAAATAATGTAATGAAAACACAACATAAGAGAAATACTTATCTAAAAATATAAGAAATTGGATGCAACAGGACAACTTTCCTCCCAGCCATAGACACCGTCAATAATTCCTTGCTTGAACAGGTCACCCCCAAGCTGAGACCATGGATCCATGGGTAGAGTCTCACTTAGTCTCACTACACTTGAAAATACCTTTTTCAAGAGACACAATGCTTCCCACTACTACTTTCATGTCTGTCTCCACTGCTTATGGGATGTGGCCTAGCTCGCCATTCCCATTTCCTGGATTTTTGTGTGAGAACCTAGACTAGTAGAGTGATATAATGGAATAAAAGGTAACAAATAGACTCACTCTAAGTCTCAAAACATTCTCAATAAGATTAGCATTCCCAACATGGTTAGATAGCATAAAGCACATGGTCTAAAGCTCAAGATTAACTTCAACAAGGAGATGGCATATGGATTTATAGCATAAGGAGAACCACTATAAACCAAATGGATCAACCCAAATTAGAGAGAGGTAAGGTTTAAGCTTAATCATGGATAATTAACTTGAATTAGTGGAGTGGTGGCTTAGTGAAAACATTCCCTTTCCCAAATTAGCACCATGAGGAGGAGTTACCCAAAAACTAAGGGGTGGATCCATGAAGAGCACATGGAGGCACACTAATGCATAAAGGGGGTTATAAAACATCAAGGAGGTCAAAATAGGTGAGAGAGGGCATCCAATAGGGTCATAAATATCATGGAATCACAAAAATAGGATCATCAATGCATGGTGTAAGAGTGGAAGCTAGAAAATAGCTTACAGCCCTAAAAACTAGGAAAGGGCTCATAAATGACCATAAACACATAAATGTGAGGGTATATTTTCCCAAGGAGGGTTCCCTAGGAAATATGGGCCCACTAAGGTGTGCACAATATGAAAAAATGTCTCCATAGTCCATAATTATTGAGAACAGGGTTCGTTGTACAAGGTTTTGGTGACGAACATTATTAATCTCACCAAGGTGAAATATTAATTGGGATGGAAAAAGTTAAGTCAACAATAAGTTATAAGGTGCTAGGGATGTCCCCATACTCTTTTAGCTTCCTTTGCTGAGCTATTTTTTTATTTAATCAATCATTAACAACATTCAAAGATATCAGACATTCTAGTAATAACATTAACATTAATAATAGCGCCAAAGTACAAAGTCATGTTATCAAACATTAATACTAAGTCATTAATTAAATTAATCATGAAAAGGAGAAAAATTCCATAATCATATAAAATATCATAAGTCCATAATGTAAGAGAACATAAGTCACATGAAGGATCATATTTCTGAGGCTTAACAACTTGGGTATTACATCTCCCTCCCCCTTAAACAACGTATTGTCCTCAATGCATATTACATACATCCATCAAAATTTCAAAATAGATGAGGGTATTCTTCCCTCATGGTATCCTCCAGCCCCCAAGTGGCATCATCTAGACTGTAATGGGTCCATTGGACCTTAACCTGCCTAATTTCTCAATTTCGAAGCAGCTTGACCTTGTTGCCCAAAATGACAATAGGTTGTACTGAAAAATCCCCTTCTAGTTCCACCTGTGGAAATTGAACCCAAGAGATAGAACAATTACACTCACAAAATTGCTAATCAAACATGCAAAATTAACATCAAAGGAGACTAAAATTGGAGCATAACAC
>LPNX011150203.1:651098-701725 GCA_001517045.1 Pseudotsuga menziesii
TCCAAAATTGTGAAGTAATAGGCTGCTGCAATATATAATTACATGAGATATTTGAATGCATAAGGATGCCATTCGAAAAGGCCAAAAGTAGTCTTACTAAATCTAGTCAAATCCCCCATAGGTGCATAAAGCAGTTTCCAAATCCACCAAGATGCTCACGAATTGGCTAAGTCAAGTAGGCAATATAATGAGGGATGGAAAGAAAAACTCATACATTATTTTATTAGTATAAAAGGAGGGAGGATGATGTGGGCAAAAAACAAGTCAACTATACCTAGTCTAGCTTTTCCTTTTGCCTCAATTCTCAATAAAACATGCAGCTTTTCAAAAAAAGCAGATATGCACTTTGGAGGATCTAGAATAAAGTAGACATGATAAAATGGGTTTCCAAGAAGTTTTCCAAGTGCTCCATGACTCAGTTTTGGCATGTGTTGACTTATAGGACATGTAGAAGTCAACTAGAATAGAGTGGAATCTAGGAGACTAGGTAATAAGACAAAAATGATTTAATTAATGTCTAAGGTAGGAAACTATGGGTTGATTATCCTAACACCACCTATATCATAATCCATTCAATCACATGATTAGTACCATGTTCATATATATATATATGTATGTATGTATGTATGTATGTATGTATGTATGTATAAAGAAAATAAAATCACTCTAATTACCTGGATCACATTCCAATCAATTACATGATTAGTATTAGGTATATACGTTTTCAATAAAGACACATGAAACACATTATGTACTCTAATGCAAGCAGGTAGGGCCAACTCATAAGAAACATGTCCTATCTTAGCTAAGACCTCAAAAGGTCCAAAATATCTGGCATCTAGCTTGGAGCAATTTCCCAATTTTAAGGAACTCTTCTTGGGTCTGAATTTCAAAAACACATGATCCCCAACTTGAAACTGTCTGGTGGTCCTGTTTTGATCTGCATAACTTTTCTTCCTGTCTTGATCTACCTTTAGATTTTGCTTTATCTTAACCATTTGATCCTCCATCTCCTTTAATAATTATGGTCTAACAATGACTCTATCTGTTGGGTTATCCCAATTGATGGGAGTATTACACTTCCTTCCATACATGGCCTCAAAAGGACTCATCTTCAAAGAGGAATAATATCCATTATTATAAGAAAATTCCGCCAAGTGTAAATAATCTTCCCACTTAGATGGCTGGTCCATCACATACATCCTTAACATATCTTCAATTACTTGGTTAACTCTTTCTGTTTGTCCATCTATCTGAGGGTGGTATACTATACTCATGTTTAGACTTGTACCAAACCCTTCAAACAATCCTTTCCAAAATTTAGAAGTAAATTTTGAATCTCTGTTTGATACTATAGCCTTTGGAATACCATGCAATATGGCTACTTATTTCATGTAAATATTTGCAATGTTAGCTGCTTTGTGAGTTGTCTTTACTGGAATGAAGTATGTTGCCTTAGTCAAATTATCTACCACAACCATGATCGCATCATTTTGCAATCTCATCTTAGTTAACTTGGTGATGAAATCCATCTTCACTACATCCCATTTCCATTCTAGTATAGGAAAGGGTTGCAACAATCCTGTTGGATGTTGATGCTCAACTTTAGATTTTTGACATTCCATGCACCTAGCTATATATTTTGCAACATCATTCTTAATCCATAGACAATAGTATTGTTTCCTTACTGCTGCTATTGTTTTATGCTAACATGAATGTCCGACATTAGGTACATCATGTGTTTCCTTCATAACCATATTCCTTATATCTCTAACATCAAGCACATAAACTCTATCTCTATGCATGAGTATCCCATTTTATTTAAACTTATACTTATCAAATTTCTATGGAATTTTCTGTTGTTTCAACCCTTCTTTCACCTACTGATAAATTTCATTTGTAACACTAGCTTCAATGATCTTATCCTTCAAATCTCATGTGCTAGTGCTGATAGATGCTACATGCATCACATGCATATTCCTACTAAGTGCATCAGTTGCTTTATTTTCCTTACCTTTGATATGCTTGATGTCAAAGTCATATTCACATAATAACTCCATCCACATCCTTTGTCTTGCATTCAAATTAGGATGCTCAAACAAGTATTTTAACCCATCATGGTCAGCTCTCAACTCAAACTTTTTACCCATTAGATAATGTATCCAGTACATATTCAAAGCATGGATGATAGCTACAAGCTCTAAGTCATGGGTGGCATATTTCTACTCATGTTCCTTCAACTTTCTAGATTCATAACTTATTGCATGTCCATCCTACATTAGTACTCTACCAATGCCTTTCCTGCATGCATCCATGCATACAACAAAGTTTTCTTTGGGGTCCGCAATTTTTAGCACTAAGGCACTGGTAATCATTTCCTTAAGTTTTTGAAAATTATCTTCATAAGAAGGAGCTGCATTGGATAATTTTGCAAATATTGACGTTTTGATCCCTACTCTAGGATCATTATCAAGAGACAACATCATTTGTCTCCTGATGATGATCCTAGAGTAGGGATCAAAACATCGAGATTTGCGAAATCATCCAACGCACCTCCTTATTTACAATTATCCACTACGTAAATGACTACTTTCAAACATTATCTTCATAGTTAGAAGTCTAATCAAACTTCACACTTTTCTTTTGCAAATATGTGATAGGATGAGCCAACTTCGAGAACCCTTCAATGAGCATTTGGTAGTATCCAGCTAACCCCATGAAGGATCTAACTTCTAATACAATATTAGGTGTTAACCATTCTATAATGGCTCTGATATTCTCAGGATCTACTGTAACACCTTCTTCATATATGATATGCCCTAGGTAGTGGGTTCTTCCTTTATAAAATGAACACTTGCTTAATTTGGCATACAACTGATGTTTTCTAAGCACTTGCATTACTAGTCTTAGATGTTATTCATGCTCTTCCTTTGTATCGAAATATATAAGGATGTCATCCAAGAATAAAATCACAAACATATCTAAGTACTTTCTGAAGACTCCATTCATTAAACACATGAATACTGCAGGTGCATTTGCTAAACCAAAAGTTACTAATGTGAACTCATAGTGTCCATACCTTGTTCTGAATGTTGTCTTACTAATATCCTCATTCTTAATTCTAATTTGGTGGTATCTGGACCTAAAATCTATTTTTGAAAATACCTTGGCTCCTCTCAATTGATCAAACAAGTCATCAATTATTGGTAAGGGATACTTGTTCTTAACTATTGATTTGTTCAATTGTCTATAATTTATGCAAAGTCTTAGCCTGTTCCATATTTCTTCTTCACAAATAACACAGGAGCTCCCCAAGGTGAAACACTGGGCCTTATGTAACCTTTCTTTAGTAGCTCCTCTAAATTCATTTGTAATTCCTTTAACTCTATAGTACTCATTCTATAAGGTGCTTTAGATGAAGGTATTGTTCCCGACAACAAGTCGATAGAAGAATCAATGTCCCTCTTAGGAGGTATTCCTGGCGGTTCTTGAAAAATATCTGCAAAATTTTGTAGTATTGGATAATCCTGCAACTCTGGCTCTTTTCCTTATTTTGATTCTTCCACACGAATTGCATATAATTGGCATCCCTTTCTAAGACATTTATTCAATTTTAGAGATTTTATTTGCCTCAGGGATATGGGTCTAGGTATTCCTTTTATTTTCACTTGGTTCCCTTCTTCATCCAAACAAGTATAAGTTTTATTATGGCAATCCAAAACTGCATGGTGTGCATCCAACCAATCCATACCAATCAATACATTATATGACCCCAAGGGTATGATGTTTAAGTCTTCAAAGGTTTTCATTCCATTCATTTCTGAAGGACACACTTTTACAAATTCAATGATTTTCCTCTTGGCTCATGTAGCTAGCTGCACTAGACATGATGTTTCAAGTTTACTTTTCTTTAAATGACATTTCTCAACAAGATTAGGTGAAATGTAACTATTGATAGGTCCTGAATCAATCAAATAGTTATGGTTTTATTATAAATCTTGCTTGCTACTTCAATCATTTGGGATTGGTGGTCATCTTTCCTCCCATATAGGGATGCATAGATCCTTTGAACACTTCCACCTACATCTCCAACATTTGAAGTCTCTTGAATGTTGTGAAGGTTATTTTTCTTATGCAGATACTGACTGGAAAAGTGATTTTCCTTGCATATCCAACATTCCACGGGTGTTATTTTCACTAAAGGATCTTCCTTTGACTATCCTTGTTGTTAAGAATTATTGTTTCTGAACTTTGAAGGCTGGAAACCTTTCTTTCTCTGCTCCTGCTTTTTATTCTTCATATCCTTCCAATTCTTCTGATATGGGGCCTTGCTATTCTTTTGTTCATATAAGTGTTTTTCCTTCTAGATGGAATCCTTAAGGTTCTTTGGTATATCATACTAGATTTTATCTCTATAAGATTCAGGAAGGCCACTTCGGAACCTTTGAATCTTTATGTTTTCATCTTTGATGAAGTTCACATAGTTCAAAAGTTATAGAAATGTTTTCTAATAGGCCTCCATAGTCATGATTCCAAACTTAAGCTCAAATAATTCCTCCATCTTCTTGTCATAGTAGTGCTCAGAGAGGTATTCTTTCTAAACGTATTTCGTAAACTTCCTCCAAGATATTTTTCTTCATCGATTTCTTTCAACTTAACCAGTTGATTCCACCAGATAGATGCTTTACCTTACAGATGGTATATGGCTACTCTTGCTTCCATATTAGGTGTATACTGATTCAAATGGAAGAATTTTCTAAGTCCTATCAACCATGCTTCAACATATTCTCCTTGCTTTACTTCTCCATCAAAAGTTGGGGGCTTGATTCTTCTCAACTCTACTACTAGTTCATCTTGGGTAAACCTCCTTTTCTTGTATCTCATTGGAGATCTTTCAAGACTGCTCTATGTACTGCTTGATGCATACCCCTTCTTTCTCTTTGAGTGATAAGGTCTCCTTAAAGATGATCAATACCTCACATAACCTATTTTATGACTCTTTTCAGCAGATATTTGGATGGTATTCAATGATTGTAGATCATTCATAATATGCTCTTGGATATGAATTATTCTTTCATTATCCTCTCTACACATCCTCACTGAATCCTCCAAGCTTAACGGTTCACTACTTATCTTATGTCTGGTTGTCCTTCTTCCCTCAACAAACTCCTCTTCAGGACTATATGGTCTCCCTGCTTCCTCAATATCCATCCCCAATCTCTGACTTCCTACTGTTGAACTTTTACTTGTTGAATACTTAGTCTTCACATGTTTGATTAAAATATCAGTTGTAGTAGTCACACCGCTTGCTCAATCAATCAGTGGGAACTACAATGTGTTCATTAATAACATTCTGTTAGTAAACTACACATTAGTATAAGTTCATTATCATTAAAAAAACCACTTTTCTTCTTGTTTATAAAGTAACTAGCCAACATTTCTAAGTTACAATCTACCTAGTTGGACAAGGGGCGGGGTAGAAATCCTTCCAAGAATTATCCTTACTGGATGAAATTCAAGGTCCATACCAATCCCAATCTAACAGTTTAATAAAATAACTCACATGTGAAATAATATTAAGGTGCATGCATCCAATCTATCTAATGCAAGTGCATGCTTACAAGGTGACTTGAAACTTCGCAGAAGGCCCAATAGCCAAAGTGTTGAAACCTTAAGCTCTGATACCACTTGTGATGTCCCTGAACCTTGAGATAAGGCCAAATGTTATCAATTAATACTGACTAAGGTTTAAGAACAATGGATATAGATAAATTACTATTGATCTGACTAACCATTCACCCAAATAAATTAAATTCTAGAGATTCAATTATAACTAAAGTTTGCGACACTTGATTTTTAATTATGCCACTTAATTAAATAATTAATTGTGACACTCAATTAATAATTTCCAAAGTGCAAGATAAAGGTCATAATTGAAACAAGAACATCAAAAATACAAGATAAACATAATATTTGTTGTGATTATCTAATTTATGTATTTTGGGTTTGTTTGATAGCATAGTTTATAAATAATCAAGTATTGATATCATTTATTATTTGCAAAGTAATCTACTTTTTTGGTGTTATTATGTGTGTGGTGTTAGTGAGCATAAAAATTAAGGAAAAAAACATATCATGGAGCATACATAAGATTCAATATATAGACACACTGAAACCATAGCAAACAAGAACACCAGCTGCAACTACAACTCTCAAAAATCGACTCCCGTTGACTGTCCCCTACAGTCATCTCTCACTAATAAAAATCAGATCGTATGGATGTCGCCCTCTAGACATCGATTAAATTTACATATAGAATACATATGTCATCCTTATATCTACAACTAAGAACAATTATGCAACCAAATGATTTACAATAAAATGACACGTGCGCTCATCTTGGCACCGAAAATCTATTGGACCAAAACAGACATATCTTGGTCATCCATAAATATTTTTCAATGAAACAAAAGGTGTTTTTCACTGGAAACGCTGCTATGAACATAATTGAATAGGTCTCAAAACACAAAAATGATCATATATGGTCAAACCAGATCATATTGTTGTGCCCCTCTCAATAAAATAGAGCCAAAATTAGAATTTCTGGTTATGAGGAAGAAGAATAGAAAGAAGGTAACGAGAATAGAAACTAAATTCCATACTATATGAGATTCATCCTTCCTCCATGCAGATCCTGATGTTCAATACATGAACACCCAAACAACCAATCAGCCATCATTGCACATATACCAAATAAAATAATGTAATGAAAACAAAACATAAGAGAAATACTGATCTCAAAATATAAGCAACTAGCTACAGCATGACAACTTTCCTCCTAGCCATAGACACCGTCAAGACTTCATTGCTTGAACAAACCACCCCCAAGCTGAGACCATGGGTCCATGGGTAAAGTCTTGCTTAGTCTCACTACTCCCGAAACTACCTCTTTCAAGAGACACAATGCTTCCCTCTACTACTTTCATGTATGTCTGCACTGCTTATGGGATGTGAGCTAGCTCGCCATTCCCATTTTGTGGCTTTCTATGTGAGAACCTAGACTAGTAGAGTGATATAATGGAAGAAAAGGGAAAAAATAGACTCGCTCTAAGTCTCAACACACTCTCAATAATATTAACATTCCCAACACAGTTAGATAGCATAAATCACATGGTCTAAAGCTCAAGATTAACTTCAACAAACATTAGAGGAAATTTCAACTCAAAATGGGCCTTTTAACCATCATTCAAATTCCATGTCATCATGTTTTAGCCAATTAAATGTTTTTAAATTTTAAATACCATATAGGTCTTAAACACCTTTTTAATATAAATTTGGGGATAGGTATCATAAAAAACTACATTTTTTTCGTATTTTCGACATATCTCCTCATGTTTTTACTCAAATTTAAATTGGGAGAGCTCGTTGGATGTAGAATTAAATTCCACATCCAACAAGTATCCACTCAGCATACTTTTGATATACCCCGCTACCCCAAAAACAAGAAATACCTGAAAATGTGATGATTACATCATCATCACGTTTTTTGGGTATTTCTTGTTTTTGCGGTAGTGGGTCCATCAAAACTATGCTGTGTGGGTACTCGTTGGATGCAAAATTAAATTCCGCATCCAACAAGCTCTGCCGATCGAAATTTGAGAAAAAAACACAGAGAGATATGTCGAAAATATGAACAAAAAAAGTAGTTTTTTTCTTTTCTTCCTCCAAAATTAATAAATATCATTTTATTATTTTAACTATTATTTTATTATTTTCCTTAGGAGGGCCATTTTGAGTTGAAATTTCCTCTAATGGAGATGGGATATGGATTTATAGCATAAGGAGGACCACTCCAACCCAAATTAAAGAGAGGTAAGGTTTAAGCTTCATCATGGAGAATTAACTTGAATTAGTGGAGTGGTGGCTTAGTGAAAAGATCCCCTTTCCCGAATTGGCACCGTGAGGAGGAGTTACCTGAAAACTAAGGAGTGGAGCCATGAAGAGCACATGGAGGCACAGTAATGCATAAAGGGGGTTATGAAACTTCAAGGAGGTCGAAATAGGTGAGAGAGGACATCCAATAGGGGCATAAATATCATGGAAGCACAAAAATAGGATCATCAATGCATGGTGCAAGAGTGGAAGCTAGAAAATATCTTACAACCCTAAAAACTAGGAAAAGGGCTCATAAATTACCATAAACACATAAATGTGGGGGAATATTATCCCAAGGAGGGTTCCCAAGGAAATATGGGCCCACTAAGGTGTGCAAAATATGCAAAAATATATCTATCTGTATAACTCAATATGCAACATTACATTACTTTACTCTATTAGATACAAGCTTTTCTCCCCTTGGGGATAGATAGAATTTTTTAGAATAGACTAGATTAAATTAGTTTTGCTTAATTTAGGAGTGATTGAGAAGCAAGATTCAGGTAAGGAGAGAGGTAAGAACCTATGCGGCTCTTCGGAGGTTCTTGTGTATCAATCACTTGCATTTCATCCTTAAAATATAAAATCAAATAAACGGTGGACCGGACTGCAACTAGTAAAAAATACTTAAACACTTTAATTCTACGGTAGTGTTGTAGGTACAACAGATCCCATGTCATTTTGACACAAGATCCCAATTATACATACGAATATTACTTGGTAAGACTGTTCGTAATCTATAAGGGTTTCATTAATATTTTTATTTGATTCTAGGGATTCCTTAATTTAATCAAATTTCCAAAAAAGTCCATGTTTATTTCTTTCTTTTGAATGCAGAATGATTGAATTTTGTTTGGATTGTTTTAACGTCCCTCATACCGCAACCCACAAGTTGTGGAATGCGGGAAACCTTTATTTTTTATATTTCATTTTTCAACCCGCATTCCATATCCCACAAATGCGGATGCGGGAGAGTTTTTACATGTGTTTACTTTAATCAACCTACATCCCGCATCCCGCAACTTGTGGAATGCGGGTTGCGGGGTTATCATTTGTTCATGTTTTTGGTTTGTGTATTCCTGTATTCCGCATCCCGCATCTCATATCCCACAAGTTGTGGAATGCAGAATGCGGCGCCGATTGAATAATTTCTTTTTGTACTTTTCTATTCTGCACTCTGCATCCCGCAAGTTGTGGGATGCGGGTTGCAGAATAGAAAAATAGAAAAATAAATTATTCAATCGGATCTGTATTACACATTCGATGCGGGCTGCAGAATGATTAATAAAATTTGCAATTTTGTTTTTGATCCTATATCCTGCCAAACTGATCGTGACCATTCTTTTTCTTTTTACTCTCATCTGACGATCTAAATGATTTCTCGGGAATTATAAATATGATAGTTTTGATTTACGATTTTTCATTGTTTTTACTACTGTAATTCGCTCTACTGTGTGATTTTTGGCTCCATAATTTACCACGCGATTTCGACAGTGATTGCTACTGTTTGAGGTTGGGTACCAGCTCAGAATTGGATAAAGGGAAAGCTCCCATGGGAGAAAATCCCCAGATATCTGTCAAATAGGAGGTTAGAGATTATTTGCAGAATTCAGAGCAGATAAAGCAGAGGCTGAAAAAATTGACTTCAGCACTAAATACTCGAGAAGTTGCAACCTCGCACCCAATTGAAGATGCTCAGGTGACTAGTATGAATGATAATATTTAATTTGTACTAGCAAAGATCGAATGAGACGCTCTCAAATGGATACAATATTTAATCTCATATGCTCTTGCCTATACCATTGACTTGACTCATTCAGAGGAAGAGGAGGACAAACTTTCTCCTGTGCCTATTACTGTTGAGACTGATAATGATTTTCAAAATCTCACCAATGGTAGCAATGGTAATCCTTCATCCTCTCTTCCTCAATCTCAACCTTTATGTCAGTCTAATCCCTCTTCTTCTGCAATACTTCTTTCATCAATAATGGATTTGCCATCATTTTCTGATGGTTCTGTTGTGACACCTTTTATGACAGAGCTCTACCGTAATGCACTTGTCTACCTGAGTCAATCGCACCTATTCCTAGGATTGAAACTATTCCCTCATCTATTGAGACTCCAGTTTTCAAAATCCCTTTGCATATTCCTTCAATTAGCTCAGTTTCATCCCCTATGTCTGAGAAAATTGCAATAGTATCACCATCATCATTTCTTAAGGCTACTACTGTGCAATTTCCTTCTATGGAATATTCTATTCAAGACATTTCTTCAGCCCCTGAAGTGACTCTTGTTCAGAATGTTACTTCCTCCCCTGCCACCTCTCATATCACTATGGCTATTCCCTCTCAAACCACAACTCAAACTTTATCTTTGATATCCACAGGCCTAAGCTTACCTCCTACTGATGAGGTTAGATATGAGTTTAATGAATAGTTTGTGGTATCTTTGGGTGAATATCAATATAGTAAATTTGAGAAATATGTACTAAGACGGGGCAAGAGGAGGGGCAGAGATCAGAACGATATGGATATGTCAATGGTAAATGGAGTTTTATGGACACCGTAGCTGAGTGATCCACAAGCCTATGCTACAAATGTATCTTCTATTCTAGGAGCATCCACAGGTGCCAATATGGATGTTGTCAACTCTCTAAATAGAGAGTTTGATAAACAAAAGGCATAAATTATTAGTTTGAAAGAAGCACTAGAGCAGCTCAAGAAACAACATGACGACAAACAGGATGAACTCCAACTGAAGAATGTTTCTCTCAGTTTAGAGTTGCAGAGAGAAAAGAATGATAATGCTACTCTAGTTCAAAAGGTTGCAGCATTAGAGAGGCAAAATGAAGATGCAACTGCAAGTGCAGCTTCATCTTCATTTTCCAAGTTTTCCCAAGAAGAGTTTAAGGAGCTTGCTATCTGAACTAACATGGAACATTTTGATTTGGTATGTGAGTTGTTTGGAACTCTTGCTAATATATTTGAGACTCATACAATGTTTGACAAGATGCCTGTGGTTTTGGAAGACCTAATTGCGAAAACACAGCAGGCCTCAAAAGCTTATGATGAAGTCACAGATTGGTAGAGATACACAAAAGAGAGGCCTGATAATATCACTCTTCTCACTCCTTTTTTAGTTTAAAAGAGCCAAAACTATTCTAAGAGCTTGGGAAGACTTGGATGACACAGTGGTTGAAGCTATAAAGAAAGCTCAGGCTATATGTGGTAGAAGATGATATGCAGTTGATCATATCATGACTGACTTATCATATCAGGAGGAGAAAATCAAGGAATTGGACCACAACAACATACATGATGTGGAGCATTTAATCAAACAACCATTCGCAGTGCAAAGCAAGATCCATGTCTACATCCAAGTTTGGCATAAGTTGGATAAGAATGAGGTCAAGGATTATAAATGTAATGCTCAATTAGGCATAGAATCAACCACTTATCCTGATATTGAGGAGCTGTTACAAATTTGGAGAGTATAGAAATATTTCCTAGGATATTAGCCTTTTTTAGTTTTTGTATCCCCTTTAGGGGGAATTCTATTGTTTGTAATAATAATTTAAGTAAATGATCACCGATGTATCAAGGACTCTTCAACTTTTGACTTTTGGAAGAGAGACTGATATAGGGGATTGAACAACACTTTAGCTTTTGCTAAGGTCTTTTATGTAATTTGTTACAGAGAATTCTGAATATGATACAGTGCTGCAATTCTTATCTTTTGTACTTGATCTATCAAATTTTTTTAACAGTTTCATTTTTCTTATTCCAAATGATCAGATAGTACTGTGGTTCATTTGCAAATTGGTTAATGTGTTTATTTAACTCTGATTTATCTCTGTTAATTATTAATACATTGATAAAACTTCATGAAATTTCTTTTATGAACTATCTTTATCTATTTCTACAAATGTTTCAGCAGTAAGAGTTTTATAGCTTATAAGTTGGTTTTTCAACTAACTTGAGCACCTGCAGGTTATCTTGAATGATTTAATTTTGATTTACTCTTATTTAATTTTCATTAAACAATTGTAATCTCAGTAAGTACAATTTCATTCTATTTACATTTCTGTCAATATGATGAATTTTTTGTTCTTCACACAGCTCAAGACAATCTATCAATCATCCAACACCTTTTTAAAGTAGTTTAGATTCAGATTAGGTTCTTCTTCCTAGTTATGTTTTAGTTTTCCTTTTCTTTTTTTTAAACTCTTTGTTTTCCATTCTGGAAAACAGATCCCATTGTGGATCAAATACATCCATAAGCAAGCAGAGGCTATTAAAATATCTGTGGGAGATTACCATCCCAAACAGCTTGAGGATAGAACAATACTTGTGTGGTATTGTTTGAAGCCTTTGGCTAGGCTTTCTTCGTGTGTTGCAAGCCTTGAACACCCTAATCAGCCACATACATAGTTGGGGATTCAACATGTATTTAGGATGATAACTGAATAGATTCCCCACACCAAACGATGAAGGATCTAGTTGGGATCACTTACTGGGGAGAATCCCTACTCTCGGTACCTAGGAATTTTCTAGGAGTCAACAAAACCCCTCGGCTATAAGCCACAGTGAAATTGAGCTAGTTTTAATAGTATAATAGTTTTTTAAATGGTATTTAAGGGTTTTACTAAAATTAGAAAAACAAACCATATTTAAGAAAGAAAATATAGATGTACCTTTGATAGGTAAGCATATATTTAGCTTTGTTACACCTATTAAGAAAATTTGTAACTTGGAAGAATTTCCTGCGGGGATAAAAAGAAAAACTAAAGTAATACTGACTGATCAATATCAAAAATACTGTAAGGAAATACAATGTTGTTTCTAAATAAGGAATATGAAATAACTTATTAACTTTTATTGTGAAAACTCTCGGTAAACAGTAACTTACATTTACTGATAAAATTGATAGGAAATAAAATATATCCCTACTTTAATACAAAGACAAATAATACTTTTGAGAAAGCTTTAAATATCCATAATTTCCTTCATATACAAAATAAAAACTTTAAATTTAATAACCAAAACATAATATAACCTGCTAACTTCGAAGGGGACAAACACCCAAAGAAGACCGTTCCTCCCAACCCTCTTCTTAAAGCAACCAAGATCACTTGCTTTAGGAGCCTCGAGCCTATTCAACCACCAGAATGAAGATGTTGTGTAGAATCCTACATAGTACTCTATGTAACTTAGCACTCACACTTGCAGACTTAAACTCTTACCAATTCACCTTAGCTTTCCCCTCATCGAATTTATCTTGTGTGTGTAACTTTCCAATTTCCAGCAAAATCACAAGGCTCTAATCACTTAGAATGTAGTGAGCCTCTTACTTATTCGATGGTATATATAATATTGCCTAGGTCTTTGGGTTATTTTTTCAATTAAATGATCCACCTACTAAATTCCTCTTTTTAGGGAACATGACAACAATTATAGGGATCTTTCCTCCTGCAACAGCTAGAAAGTGAATGTTGTTGTTGCCACTTGTCATTTTGGCCTTCTCCAGCAGATCATTCCTCCCAGTGGCTCAATGAACACTCTTCAACAATATTATTTGGATAGGTGTCTCTTATTTTAATTATTTAATAAATAAAATATTCAATTACATTAATCTTTGACCATCCTTGGTCAACAACATAAAACTTTACAATAACCTTTAAAGTAATGTTTTCTAAAAGATAAAATGTTTTTCAAATCTAGGTGGGTTACAAACACCCGCTCTTAAGTTCAACATCGTCCTTGATGTTTCTTAAGTATCATCTGAGTCTTCCTAGAACAAAACTGGATATGACTTCCGCATATGACTTTCCAATTCCCATGGTGCTTCATCTGGAATAAGGTGCTTCCATTGCACCTTTAATTTTCCAATGGTGCAATTCCAGAGAAAAAATTCTCTCTTATTGAGAATACAATCCGGTTCTACCTGAAAAATATCCTTCTAGATCTACATGAATAACATTCCAATCGATTACATGAGTAGCACCGTTCACATACTTTTTCAATATAGAAATATGAAATACGTTATGCATTTTGAGATTAGGTGGAAAAGCTAACTAATAAGCCACCAATCCAACTCTTGATAATATCTCAAATAGTCCACAATACCTGGGTCCTAATTTAGCACAACTCCCCAACTTAAAGGATATTTTTCTGGTTTTAACCTTGCCAACCACATGCTCACCTACTTGGAATTATTTCTGAGTTCTTTTAGGGTATGCATGACTCTTTTGTCTGTCTCGTGCAAGTTTCAGTTTGCTCTGTACATGTTTCACTATTAGTTCAATTTCTTTTAACAAGTCAGGTCCTAACATCAATATGTCAACCGGATTACTCCATGAAATGGGAGTATCACATTTCCTACCATATAGTATTTCAAAACGACTAAGATTAGCTAAAGCTTGTTAGTGATTCTTATATTCAAATTCGACTAAGTGCAGATATTCTTCCCATTTCTTTGGATGATCTCTAACATACATCCGTAAAATATCTTCTAAAACTTGATTTACTCTTTTTGTTTGTCCATCTGTTTGCATATGATAAGCAATATTGAGATTTAATTTAGTACCTAATCCTTTAAACAACAACTTCCATAAATTACCAGTAAAGTTAGGATCCCTATCAGAAATTATTACCTTAGGAATTCCATGCAAACGAAAGATTTCCTTCATAAAAATATTAGCAATATCAGCAGCCTTATAAGTAGTTTTAACAGGTTTAAAATGAGTTTCCTTGCTAAGTTTTTCTACCACTACCATTACAGAATCATTTTTCTTTTGATTTTTAGGCAGTCCTGCTATGAAATCAAGACTCGTAATTTCCCATTTTCAATCTAGGATTGGTGATGGTTGCAATAAACCTACTGGGTGTCGATGCTCATCCTTAACTTACTGGCATTCTATACACCTTTCTATATATTCAGCCACTTCATTCTTCATATTAGGACAGAAATAATCTTTTCTTAGCATTTTTATCATCTTTTGATAACTCGAATTTCCTTAGTAAGGACTCTTATGTACTTCATTTAAAATCAGCAATTTAATTTATGGTATATTGGGTACATATAATCTGTTTTTATATAAAACTAGACCTTTTTCATTCAAACCAAAATCTATTTTTATGTTTTTAGATTCACTTTCTATAACCTTTTCTCTTAAGTTTTGATATTCTTTATCCATTTTTACTCTATTTTCCAACTTATTGTCCAATTCTATTTTGTAGCTTCTAATGGCGGCTATAAAATTCAGTCTTGCATTTCTGCTTAAGTCATGAGCCACCTTATTTTGTTTCCTTTGATATGTTTGATATTGAAATTGTATTCACTAAGGAAAGATAACCATCTTTATTGTCTTGCATTCATATTTTGTTGATCAAACAAATATTTCAAACTTATGTTGTCAGACATTAATAAAAATCTTCTACCGATTAGATGATGACGCAAATTTTCAAAGCATGTATTATGGAAGCCAACTCTAAATCGTAAGTAGAATAATTATTTTCGTGTGTTTTTAACTTTCTTGATTCATATGTTATTACATGACCTTCTTGCGTTAGCACTCCTCCTAGGCCCTCATTGCATGCATCAGTGCATACAACAAAATCCTTGTATGGATCCGTTGTTTTTAAGATAGGTGCAATGGTTAATAATTATTTTAACTTGTTAAAAATTTCTTCACATTTTATCGCATATAAGTCTTTTTCCCTTTTTCTGCAAAGATGTTATGGGATTCACGGTCTTCGAGAATACTTTTAGGAATTTCTGGTAATAACTTGTGATCTCTGTGAACGATCATACATATGATACATCCTTAGGATCAGTCCATTCCATTATTGCTATTATCTTATCAAGATCCACTGATATCCCTTCCTTGGATATCACATGGCCTAGGTACTATATTTTATCCTTAAATAATCCACATTTACTGAATTTAGCATACAGTTTGTGTTCTCTTAAAACTTGTAATATTATATGTAAATGTTCATCATGTTCTTCTTTTGCTTTTGAATAAATTAGTATGTCATCTATGAAGACAACTACGAATTTATCCAAATATTTAATTAATACATTGTTCACTAAACACATAAAAGATGTTGGAGTGTTCGTTATCACAAACGATATAACTACAAACTTGTAATTCCCTTAATGGGTTCTAAATGCAGTTTTAAATATATCTTCATCCTTAATTCTGACTTGATGATCTCCGGATCTCAAGTTTATTTTTGAGAATATCATTGCTCCATGTATCTGATCGAACACATCATCTATGTGAGGCAATGGATATCTCTTTTTAATTGTAATCTTGTTTAACCGACAAGAATCTATACATAAACATAAGGTGTCATCTTTCTATTAAACAAATAAGATAGGTGCTCCCCAAGGAGATACACTTGATCTTATGTAATTATTATATATTAACTCTTGTAGTTGTAATTTTAATTCGTTAATTTCTAGGATATTCATCCGGTAAGGAGCCTTTGAATTATGTACAACTCCTGGTATTGATTCAATAGTAAAATCCAATTCTCTTTTTGGAGGTAATCCTAGAATCTCTCACTACAACAAATACTAGAATTAGCGTCCCATATAGCATCCCTTTTTAGTGTAATTTTTTTTACAATGAGTGGTCAAACTAGACACTAAATGGGACGTGTCATGGACAAAACTTAAAGCGTCTCAAAAAACGTCTTTTTTTGCTTCCTAGATAGCATTGTTTATGACATACAAAATAGTGTCTATTTTTTTGCTTCCAGAATAGCATCCAACTTTGCTTCCTAAACAACATTGAGGTTTGCTTCCTAAATAACGTCATATTTTGCTTCCTAGCGGGTGTCTTCTTTTGCTTCTTAAATAACATCCCCATTAGTGCCATATTTTCATCCTTAATAGCACCATGTTAGCATCCAAATTAGCATCCATTTTTACTACCACTTTAGCATCTCATTTTGCACCATGTTTTACTTCCAAATATGTGCCAATTTTTGCTTCCAAATTTGCACTAATTTTTGCTTCCTTTTTTGCATCATGTTTTGAAACCAAAATGACGCCAAATATTTCTTCTATTGTTGCACCATATTTTTCTTCCTGTATAGCGCCATATTTTGCATCCAAAGTAACGTCTTATTTTTCTACCATATCAACGCCATGTTTGCATTCATCATTAGCGCCACGTGTTGCATCCTTTTAAATGCCTAGTTTCATGTCTTATTTTGCTACCATATCAATGCCATGTTTGGCTTCATCATTAGCACCACGTGTTGAATCCTTTTAATTCCTAGTTTCGCGTCTTATTTTTATACTAGATCAACACTATATTTGGTTTCATCATTAGCGCTACGTGTTTCATCCTTTTCAATGCCTACTTTCGCATCTCTCATTTTTTGGTCACTAATTTAGTCGTTTTTAGTAGTTTGATATACGAATTTTGTTAATTTTGTTTGGTCACATATCTATTATTTTTTGCTTACTAATTTAGTTTTTTTTAACTGATATTATAATATCATTAGGGCATGGAGGAATCAAACCACCAACCTCCTGCTTGTAAGGCAGGCGCTCTTCCATTGAGCTAACACCCTTTAAAAATTTGGGAACCTAACTTACAAAGTCCTCTATAATGGTAAAAATGATCAATACACAACTTTGAGTATCTAATGGTAGGAAAATGATGATAGATTGTATAATTTCACAATATATGATCAAGCAGGTTATGAAATCCATAAACCTTTTCTAGGAGTTTTGAACAAAACTCAAGAAATTGGCTTAATGGGATTGCGAAAATCACTATTCCCTAGAAACTGTAAGTGTACCACTATATGAGACCTATCAACAAAAATTACTTAGTGTGGATTCCAAGGATATAGTAGATAAGCATGCTCATCCTAGAGCCATGTATAAGTGGACCAATAAGGAGAATCAAAAGAGAAACATCAACCCAATAGTTGATGCTTCACATGGATCCTATTCACCATGGGATGAGCAAAGTTCCTTCTTCCATCAAGCTAATGAGTATCCATAAGGACAAATGGTTAGGATATATTGTGATGCAAATTCATAATGTTTATTTGATTCCCATGGTGATGTTGCAGTGCTTGTACTGACACTAGTACATGTGCACATTTTTCCCATGGAAAATCATTGCTATTGCAACACTTGTGCGTTGCTATAGTGACGAACATGACCCCTTTTTTTGTGGAAAAACTTTTGTCTCTCTAGAAAAAATTTCCATAGTTTGTCGCTATAGAGACACAAAAGACATGAAACATGTGTTGTTAAAAAATCAAACTATGTCTCTATAGCGACGCTTCCCCATCGCTATAGCAACACATTGATCATCGTTATAGCAACACTTGGTCGTTGCTATAGCGACAAAGAAAAATGTTAAAAGTATGTTTATACCAACACATTGATCATTGTTATACTAGCGATGAAAATTCTATCGCTAGTATAGCAAGTTCGTCGAAACATTAAACAAAAGGGTGTCGCTATAGCGACGGAGTTGCTAATTTAAAAAAAATGGCGTTGAATTCATGTCTCAAGGTATCTCTAAATTCATATCTGTTACACAATATCATCTTGAAACAATATGGAAGGGACTACTCTACAACTTGATTGAAGGTAGGGGTTGGGGGCTGTAGGAGGAAGGATTCACGGTGGTAAGGCAGGTCGGTGGCATTCCAGAAAGACCTTTCAAGATGGTTCCTACTCCTCCTCGGGGGGGAGAGGGACCATGGAAAGAATGAAATAGTAGAGGCATGAACTGTTATCTTGGGAAAAGAAAATGAAAAAGGGAAAGGAGTAATCAATGCTCCTATAACGCCAAGAAATTGGGAAGGCTGCAGTGGAATCAGAAAGGAAGAAACAAATAATCAAGGAATACGAAGGACAGGACAATGTGTCCCAAAATCCAAGACTGTGCCAAGATTGCAGATCAAATCTAAAAGAGTCGGGGAGGATATCCAATACATAAAAGAGAGGGCGCTCATAGAAAAAATCGTTGGGATTTGGCCCATAGAAAAGACCCTGGTCTGCTGGATCAACACAACGTGGAAACCCTAAGGACACTATGACCTTCAACTGGGAGCTAAAGGGTTCTTCACTATAATATTCTTTAATGAAGAGGACAGAACAAAAATCTTTGAGAATGGCCCGTACTTCTACAATTTGGCAGGCTTCTTCTTAAGGCCATGGAAAGAGAGATTCTACCCTGACAAAGAAAACTTGACGATAGCACTTGTATGGATAAGAATGTATTCCTGCCCAATGGAATACTGGAAGGAAGAAATATTGATGGACATCGAGAACACTCTGGGGAACTTTATCAAAGTTTTAGAGAAAACTAGACAAATAAAATATATATCATATGCCAGAATATGTATCTACCTCGACATCTCTAGAGATCTACCCGATGGAATAGAGCTAACCTAGGAAGATGAGGATTTGGCCCACAAAAAAGGCCCTGGTTTGGTGGATCAACACAACGTGGAAACCCTAAGGACACTACGACCTTCAAATGGGACCTAAAGGGTTCTTCAATATAATATTCTTTAATGAAAAGGACAGAATGAAAATCTTTGAGAATGGCCCCTACTTCTACAATTCGGCGGGCCTCTTCTTAAGGCCGTGGAAAGAGAGATTCTACCCTGACAAAGAAAACTTGACGATGGCACACGTATGGATAAGAATGTATTCCCTCCCAACGAAATACTGGAAGGAAGAAATATTGATGGACATCAGGAACACTCTGGGGAACTTCATCAAAGTTTCAGAGAAAACTAGACAAAGAAAATATATATTGTATGCCAGAATATGTATCAACCTCGACATCTCCAGAGATCTACCTAATGGAATATAGCTAACCTAGGAAGATGAGGAATGGTTTCAAGCCATAGATTATGAACAGATCCCTTTTTGCTACAGAAGATGCCATGAGCATGGCCATATTTTTACATATTTCCCTCAAAATAAAAGACCTGAGGGGGAGAAAGACCAAGACAACAAGGATGCGGAGGGGGTTACTAAAATTCCAAACAAGAAATAACAAGCAATGAAGACTTTAGGGCTAGAAGTAAACAAAAGAGTGCATACCCAAAACTGGTTTGAGACCCTCCAAGAAGATCAGACAAATTGCAACACCGACACACATGTGGACATGGAGAAGGCTAAAATCCAAGTAGAAAAATAAATGGAAAAGGACAAACAGAACCAAGGAAGTGAGCAAGATAAACCCCCCCCCCAAAAAATAAGAAAAATCAAAAACCAACCTGGAACCTCTTATCTAGAGCCAGCAAGAGGAGGCCAAGAAAGACTTAGAGACAATGGATTTTGTCTCAGAAGATATGGAAATAGGTGACCTAGACCTAGACAGGCTAGAAGTTGCTTGTTCCGATAAATGCCCATCCCAGATTCCCCCTCAGCAAGTATCCCTGGTGGAGAAAGCCATTATTCAAGACAAAAAATCAATTTCCCTTGGGGTAGTTGTTGAATCCCTCAAATTCACCGATGGTAAGAAAAACCATAAAAAAGAAAAGAGGGTAAAACCTAGCAATGTTCAAAGAATCAAAGCAATAGGTGAACAACTGGTGGCTTCAGGGCAGTATCCAACAATAGATGTAGCCGTATCTCCCTCAAGTTAATGTATTCTTGATGCATATTACAACTTGGAGTATGAGAGGCTGTAAGAGCACTCTTAAAACTCACCTTCTTAGAAGAAGGATTGAAAAAGATAAGTCAGGGATAGTTTTTATGCAAGAAACAAAATGCTCATGAGAAGAACTTTCAAGTATCACCCGAAAAGTATGGAAGGGATGTGAATCTGTAGCTTTAGACACAAGAGGGGCCGCAAGTGGTTTGGGCATCCCATGGAACCCTCGAGAGATACATTTATCATGATTCCTAGCTACTCCTTGTACTCTCTCGGCCAATTTCCATATCAGTGGTACCAGAATAAGAGGAGTCATTTCCAATGTTTATGGTCCCCTGAGGGCTGAACAAAACCCAGTATTTTTGGAGTCGATTTCCAACATAAAAGACCTAGTTGAGGACAGAGCCTAGATTATGGGGGGTGTCTTCAATTTGATCAGGAACCTCGATGAAAAAAAAGGTGGTATACAGAACCTAAACTCTGCTAGCAATCACTTTAATGCTATTATTAATGACCTTAATCTGATAGATGTCAAAACCTCCAATGGAATATTCACTTGGAACAATGGAACAATAAACAAATGGGAGATAGAGGGATATCCTACAGACTTGATAGATTTCTACTCTCAGAATTGGTCATGATGGCAGGGGGTGACCTTAAAGCGGTGGTTCTCCCATCGACAGGTTCAGATCATTGTCCCATTAGTCTGGAATGGGAAAATGCCGACGTTAACCCTTGTAGACCATTTAGATTTGAGAAATTTTGGCTTCTAAAACCGAAATTCCACGAGAAACTCAAGGAATAGTGGGAGAGATTCCCACCAATCAGAGGCATTTAAATGTATCAATTTGAACAAAAACTTAAACTGCTCAAAGGCCACATCAAGAAATGGAATAAGGGGTCGTTCGGCAATATATTCCAACAAAAACAGTCCTTAGAGAACAAAATTAAGCTAAACCAATCTCAAGTGATGAACAACAAATACTCAGAAGAACTGAGGATTCAAGAAAATTTACTGTTGTAGGATTTCATCCACAGAGAACAAGAAGAGGAAGTCTACTGGAACCAGAAGGCCAAAATCAAATGGCTCTAGGAAGGAGAACGTAATACTAGTTTTTTCCACGAAGCTTCCATTCAACATAGACAGGAGAACCGGATGGATAGACTTAAGAAGGAGGATGGGAGCATAGACAAATCTCAAGAAGAGCTTGAAACTACCCTGAACTCTTATTTCTCCAAGCTCCTACAGGAACCGGACAGAGATAGCGAGGAAGCCCAAAGAGAAGTGCTAAGCCATATTCCTAAGATTATCACGGATGACAATAATCAAATTCTAGGAAAATCCATTGAGATGATGGAGGTAGAGACTGTTGTTAAACAAATGGAAAAATATAAAGCCCCAGGACCAGATGGATTCACCACGAATTTCTTCCATGCTGGTTGGGAATGGCTAAAGGAAGAAATCTAGGCCTTGGTGGAGGACTCTAGGAAATCTAAGAGTATTCTCAGAGATCTCAACTCTACATTCTTAAATCTCATTCCAAAATAAAGTGGAACAGAGGATTCAGAAAAACTAAGACCTATTGCCCTGTGTAATGTCATCTACAAAATCATATCCAAGTAATGGAAAATTGTCTTAAACCCCTCCTCCCTTTCATTATCTCTCCGGAGCAAGCAGGGTTTGTAGAAGGAAGGCAAATTCTAGATGGCATTATTTTGATCCATGAGACTATCCATTCTCTTAAAGCAATGAAGATTCCAAGTATGCGCCTAAAAATGGACCTTTCCAAAGCTTATGATAAATTGAATTGGCAATTCTTGGCAGGAATTCTTAAAGCTTTTGGTTTCGCGGAGGAGTGGACTAATTGGGTCATGAATATGGCCCCCTCTGCTTTCTTCTCAATCTTGGTCAATGGGTCCCCCTCGATTCCCTTCAATGCATTCCGATGCATTAGACAGGGGGATCCCCTATCTCCCTTCCTCTTCATCATTGTGGCCGAGGGACTAGGAAGGATGCTCAAAAATAGGAGAGCAGCAAACATAATTCAAGGATTATCTCTAACATCTAGAATGGACCCATAGACCCATCAACAGTTTGTGGATGATAATATGCTTATGGGCCACTCCTCAGTTCATGAGGCTAGGGGAATTAAAGAGTGTTTGAATACTTTTCTAGAAGCTAGTGGCCTGGAAATAAATAAGGAAAAATATCAAACTTACTTCTTCAATACCTCGCGGATCACCAAGAGAAATGTACCTAGAATCTTGGAGTTCTTAGAAGGTAGCCTCCCCTCAAAGTATCTAGGAGCGCCTATGGAAGAATCGACTATCAAACATATATATTGGAAAGAATTGGTCGAAAAAATTAACAAAAAGCTCAATCTCTGGACTTACAGAGCCCTTAATTTCCCAAGAAGACTAATCCTGGTAAAATCTATTCTTCAGGATATCCCCATTTATCTCTTCTCAGTGCTGGCAGCTCTAAAATCCATTATAAAACAAATCAGGAACATTCAGAGGAAATTACTATGGTGAGGAATAGAAGGAAATAGAAAGTGGCCTCTTGTGGATTGGAAAACCATATGCACCCCAAAATTTGTTGGGGAATTGAAGCATAGAGACCCTCTTGACAATAATAAAGTTATGAGCACAAAATTTTTGTGGCGATGGGTTAACTATGCAGAGGAGCCATGGGCCAAACTATGGCACTTGAAATATGCCCCCCAATGGCCCAAGAATTCCTTGGTTCTCTTCGAATAAAATCTCCCAGGTTCCAGCATTTGGAAGACTTCCCAAGAAAACAGGGGACTGGTTTAAAAGCATAGTTTCTGGGAAGTGTGGAATGGCCAAAATGCTATATTTTCAAGTGAATCTCTAAACCAGGAAATGGTGATTTCTTGCAGGGTAGGTCCCCATTTCTTCACACCTTTCTCTAGAATAACTCCCATCGAAATATGACAGATTTCTGGGATACTCGCAACGAGGACCTGCTTTTCCGAACGTGGAAGTACAGGAGTTGGTGGCAAGCCAAAGCACCTGGGGAAAATATCGAATAATTTTCTGTCAAAGCTCTACGATAAAATAATATCCAAGAAAGAGGATCCAGATAAGATTAGATGGGGGTATGACAATTCAGGTAAATTTAACCCCAAAGAAGCCTTAGGGCTACTAACAGGGACTCAGAACTTAGAGCCTGAAGCCAAGTGGGGGAAAATTTGGAATGGAGGGTGGTGGCTAAAGGTCTCTATTTTCTACTGGATGGTGATTAAATGCCATATCCTAACATGGGATAACCTGCAAATCAAAAGATTATGCGGTCTGTATAGGTGCTGCATGTGTGAGGAGAAGAATGAAACCATAAAACATCTGTTGGATGAATGCAAAGTAGCAGACTCAATATGGGAGAAAGGGGCAGCAATTTTCAAGAGAAACCACTGTCATTAAGGATGATCAAACATCACCATAGCATATTGGCCTATGAATGGTTTTAAAAACAAAATAGTGAATCGCCTATGGGAACTTCTGCCTGGATTCACGTTATGGGAAATATGGAACTCTATAGAAGCTCATTTGAAAGAAACTATATCTCTACAACAATGGACACAGGAGGAATTTTCTGCTGAAGCAAATGAACAAATTATTTTGTTTGAGTTAGGGATTAGGGAATTACCTCCCAACAATTCAATTTCTCGATCACTTCTAGTGCCCATTTCTAGCCCGAACTCCTGGTCTACACTTCCATTTGGGTCTTTTAAACTCAATGCTGATGGAGTGGCTAAAGGTAACCCTGGTCGCACTGGATATGGGGCTTCTATTAGGAATTTGAAGGGAGACATTCTCAGCTTGTTCTAGGGATCCATAGGAAGCAACACTAACAACATGGCCTAGCTCGAAGGCCTTATCAATGGTTTGAAATGGGCATTGCAAACTGGGAAAACTCCTCTAGTGGTGGAGGGGGACTCTTAGATCATTCTCAATTTAGCATGCTAGCTTCAAATGGGAGCCTCAACGACCCAAGTCTCAAAGAACTAGAGATGGGAGGGTCATTTAAGTGCTCTCAGGAAAACTCTCATAGGCCAGGAAGCCATTCTATTTTTGCATGTTAAACGAGAGGGAAACAAGGTGACAGATGTCATGGTGAACGTAGGAGTGGAAAGCAACATATCTTTCCATGTAGAGGAAAGCGACGATAGAGGAAAGACCCAGACCATTTGGCAACGATGCTTGAAGCTGGCGGAGGACAACAAGGATGGCAGTTGTAACCTATACATCCCCTTGACTCACTCCCTCTCGATGCATGTGAACAAAAAATATCAACAATATTTAATAGGAAGACAGACGGGCGGCGTGCCGACACCACGTAGTGGGCCCTCGAATGTCACGATGGCTAACACGGTAAGCTGGGAAATTTTTCGATCGCCAGATTGGGCCGAAGTGATGCATGCCTAAACACACGAAAAAGGTACAGAGCATGTGGGTTTAGTGAAAGGTCAGGTCGATAATGGGATTTGGGCTCGGCTTTATATCCACAAGCAGTGGCTCTTTTCTTCTCGATCCATGGGAAGAGTGGAGGAGAGGATGAGCATGTAAGATCAAGAGTACTGAGTTCACATTTGAGGTGGTAGGATTGGTAAATATGGTGGATTTCCATATCATTTGGCCCCCTGTGAAGCTTACGGCAGCAAATCAGTCGCACATGGTGAGAGATCTGATGGCATGGGGGGAATGGCAGTTAATTATGGAGAGCACACGCAAAGTTAAGAGGAATGTCTATGGACGAGAGAACTCAGAGGAGCAATGCTCTATAAATTTGGGCTCTGAGGAGAGTAAGGACCCAATCAAGGTGTTGTTTCTATTTCTTTTATTTCCTAGTGTTTGCCTTTGTGCATTCACCATGCCGTGCTATTGGAGGGCCCGAAATAGAGTGAGAGGTACCAACATGGGAGAAAGACATAGTGAAGCTTCCCCTAGTGCCATGAACGACTCTACACCTTCAAGGGCCGATGATTTGATAGCAGAACCCTTCAATTGGGGTGATCATTACATGGTGGAGATGCCTATGGCTATAGAGGCATTCATTGCCATTCTGGAAATTAACCTCCTTTGGGAGTTCAAGGACATGATGGGTTGTCCATTGTTTCCCAACCCCTTCTGGACCACTCACATCTTGTTAGCCTGGGACATCCAGGAAAAGATTCTGACTGCCCAAGGAATCCAAGACGCTCTAGACATATTCGCTGCGAGTAGCAGGAGAGTGCTGCGGGTTTCTGTCTTTTGGAGTAGATTGCTCAGGATATGTTGGTTAGTCCAGGGTTTGGCGCACCCACCCCGGTGAATACCCCAGTTAATTCGCCAGTAAGCGTTGTTCTGGCTCCTCGTGGAGATCAGCTCCAAGACCCCAACAGGGCAGTCATAAGTTAAGACAGGGCTCTTCGGTGGGGGGAATTTGTCTCATTGTTTTTGTGATATATGTTGATGTTGGTCTTATGTCTCTCTTTGGTGCAACCAACTTTGTTAAGTTTTGGGAGGATAGCAACCTATGTCTAATGTCCATGTTAGTTTCTACTTTGGTTTTTTGGTGGGGACCAGCCCTGGAGGTTCCCACATTATATGCCATCTCAGTCATGTGACTAGTTGAAGCCTTGATCATTTTTTGATAGGCAGGGCAGGCCTTAACAAGAAATGTCTCAGTCCCAGCAGGGGTTGTTTTTCTTAGACCTCTTGTATATCTTCCTATTGTAACATTTTTTTGTACTATAATAGATCATTCCTACTTACTTACAAAGAAGAAAGGTATCTCTAAATTCAGGTTTCTCAAAGGTCTCTAGAGAGTTGATACAAGGTCTCTTTAAATTCCTTTATCATGACATGACGCAGCTCAACAGCAGAGATAAAAACATTTTCATCTTTGTCAAAAACACGGAATGCTTCCTTCATATCTTCTTCATAATCAGTATCCTTCATCTTTCTTTCCATAATATTAAGAAACTCGGAAAAATCAATGGTACCATTGCCACTTGCATCAACTTCATTAATCATATCTTGGAGCTCTTCTTCTGTAGGATTTTCACGTAGAGAATGCATTACAATACCCAACTATTTTTTTGTGATATAGCCTATATACATGCACCATGCCACCAAATATTATACAAAATGCCACTACAAGAAATTACTGTGGATGGAAAACAAAAGCCAATGAAACAGAAATACAAATATCTATCACATCAAGATCATTTTCCCCCAAATTATTTTGATGTTCATCAATATCAACTATCAATATTTAGTTTAAAAGGACAGAGAACATGTGGAGTTGCATTTACAGGATGAAAAAGGGGTGTAGAAATGGCTCAAATGTAAACACTCTACCCCAAATAACAAATCAGGATTTTCAGTTGCATCATAGAAAAGACAAACAATGTAATCTTTTCTACTTAAAATTGGTATTCTACTCAATTCCTAGTATATGGGAGAACACCCCTTCATGATTTGGCTCTTTTTAAAGTTTAAACAAGATGCCCATCACAGATATTTATGAGATGAGTCCCCTACTTTTATGACACAATTGAAAATAAGCCAGCACCTTTGCCATCCATTATCTTGATATTACATAAAGAGGACATATAAGTGGACCTAAAGGCTAATGTCTTAGATCAAGATGCAACAAACATGAAAGGATTGGGCATTACCAAATTTTTTAGAGATTTCTTCTTAAAATTAAGCTGAGGATGTGTATACCCATCTATTTTTAATGCTACCATGAAACATCAAAGCTAGAGAAAAATTCCTAAATATTAACAGATGGGGCACTCTTGATGCCTAAATGCCTAAAAATTTCATGCTGTTTTAAGGCCCTTTTTATTACTAACCTTCCTCCACCAACTTCCCGTATCTATTTTTTAGTTTTGTTTACACTGTTTTCTATGGAAAAAACACCTAGAATTCACATGATGATGTCAATTGTTGATTAGGATGTCATAACAACCATCATTTGTGCCCAGAATGGAGTTTTGAGGCTATTGGAATGCACATATTTGTGTGTAGGACTTTTTGCAGCACACACATTGACAAAGCTAACACAAATATAATTGAAAAGAGATGTGTCACTTAATAGAGCATGTGTAATCCCCATATGGAGTGTTACCTCGAGTAGAAGATGTATAAGATGCACTCATTGTGTAGTTGTATGAGTATGTGAGGGAAAATGTGTCTAGGCATGTGATGTGATTGCATTCGGTAGGGGATCCTCTAGGGGAAAGAGAAAAATAAAAACAGTATCACCATTGCACATATGTGGAAGAACCTCTACATATATTTCCTACATAGTGAACCCCCTATGGGAAGAACCCCTACCACTATCCCCATTGCAAAATGGATGGTCACACCCAACAAAAGTATTGAAAGTTTTATCCAATGCTAAATCACAAGAACCTCCTAACTATCAAAGAGATAAATGAGATGTGGATTAAGGCTGTGACAACCATTGTTATGATGCACATGGAATATATTATACCTATGTTCTTTATTTTATTGTTAACTATGTAAATTAGTTGAAAATGTCCTTATGCTAATCTCAGAAGAGGTTAGATTCATGGGGGAAATGTAAATATGGTTTATGGGAAAGTATTGTATGGGAATACATATGTATTTTAAATGTATCAATTATTGTCATTTCTTATCAAATTATAAATTTTTTATGTTCTAAATGGGTCACCGAATGCATTCCTAAGTAATGTATGGATTTGTTTATGGTCGTGTTATATTGGAAGGGTAGACCACAATTAGAATGGAACTCTGGTTAATGGTTTGTCACTCAATAAACTTCAAACTCCCCAATAAACTACTCCTCCATTGACATGGGTAATTTCATTTAAATATCAACTATTTCCATGTTGTTCTTATCCATATGTGCTTATCCACCCAATTAAATTTTCGAACATCTTTGGAATATGGATATTAATGTGAATTCATTTTCTCTGTAACCCACTCCATTGTCCTTGTGTCTTTATTCTTAAGATGAATAAATAAAACCAACACTTTGGATCCCACATTGAAAACCAATTCAATTATGATTCTGAGAGAAGAATCCTATAGACCAGGTATGTTTCAAAATAGGTTAAAGGAAAACAAATCATAAACATCATAATAATATGCCTTTCTAAGTGTCAAAGAAATTGTGCTTACCCTTTATTTTTCCTCAACCTCTATTTCTTCCATTTCCTTTACCTGTTCCTCTCCTCGATCTTCCCCCATTATTCTTCTTGATAAAAGAATTTGGTTGATCTACCATGGTTCCATCATCACCATTGTTTACTACTACAGTTAAAGGCCACTCTTGCTCAAGGTTACTACCTAGAGAAAATGGTACAGGATTTACCCTAGCATTGAGTCTCGCACTTCTCCTGACACTTCTTGTAATGAAAACGTTGGTGGGGGTCCCAAGATATCCACCGCCCTTTCGATGACCATTGACTGTTTTGCAATTCTACGACGGATTTTTATCCTCAGAATGTGGAGATGTTGGGGTTTCATCTACAACTGAAGATACTCCTACATCTCGTGACATTAGCTTTTCCATAGCGCACAACAAAGATATCTAATAAATTGTATCAAAGTTCGTCGCCTGGACTCACAATAGGTAAAAATGAAAATTAATACTCAAATATGTCAGTTTAAGGGAATTTCACATAACAAATGAAATGGATTTAAACTTTAATAGAAATTTGACATCATCAAAAGAATCGTTGAAAATTGAACCAATTATTTTGAATCTTTAACAAAAAATCCACCAATGCCATAAAACTTGAGCAGCTAGCTATTTTTTTCCTTGAGACTTGCCCGCTTATAAGGCCAAAGATGTAAAAAAATTTGATCCACTTCTTCAAAGTAACACTATGGGAATTATTGAAATGCTTGTTGCTTTATTCCATTTTAAACAATGACCAAAATGTCCTTAAGAGTACAAAGAAAGTTAGCTTTTGTGTTAAGATTGATATCCACTTCTTGTGCCTTGGATGTTCTTGGTAAAAATGAGGGTATGGNTGGTAGCTCCATGATAGGTGGTATTGTACTACCTTTCTGCAAGGGGGGTGTCGGGGGGGGTGGGGGAACTACTAAACCGAATGGCCAAATAAGTTAATGTAAAACCCAATGGCTAACAATATTTTTATGGTCAACACCTCACAACCTCTATTACTTGTTATTAAATCCAATATCTCAAGTTTTGTAGTATCTAGAATTATTATGACATGTATCATCATTGTGGACATCGACGTTGTCATCATCATCACCATTAATTCCATATGGTACATCAACATAATATTGATCATCATCCTCATTATCATCATCATCAACAACATTAAGTACATCGTCAACAAAATCATCGTCATCATTGTCATTGATGTCACGCATATGCCATTAGTGTTCTTAATCACTAATCGACATTAGGATTCATGTCATGTAATTGTTAAGGTCAATTATATGTCGTTATATTCATTTTGATGATAATATGGTTGTTTAGATGTCGTTATAGACATTTTGGTGCCATTAAAATCAATTAGGATCCAAAAGTGACACCACTTGAATAGTCATTGTTGGCATCCACATCCACGTCGTCATCATCATCATACAATAAATCAACATCATTGTCAAAACTGTAGTCATCATCAATATAATTGCAATAATAATGAGCAAGGAGCCATCCTACCTCACAAGAATGGATGATATAGTCTTATACTTATCAAATCATATCCATACGCTCCATCATAATTATTGTAATGCATCATCATCATGTTTTTAGGGCCAATCATATGCCATTAGGGTCTATCAAATGTTATTGGGGACATTCAAATTCCATTAGAGCAATTTAGGTGACATTAAGGTAATTTACGCCTCATTAGGATTAATCAAGATCAAAAAGTTCCATGATTACGATAATTTAGGTGTCACTATGATAATCAAGATACAAAAGTACTATCCCATGAATCATGATCATTGACATTGATATATCTAAAGTTATGTCGGACATTTTTTGAACACAATTCCTAGCTCTAAGCCTAGTGCAATTCCTAACGCGGTTTATTTCAAAATTTCTGGCATTATTCCAAGCACCATACTTGGATCTATACCCGACGCTATGTTGGATGTTTTCTAGGCGCAATTCCTAGCTCTATACTTAGCTCTCTATTGAATGTTTTTCCTGTCAAAATTCATGGAGCTAATCTTGTCGCTATCCCTGGATTAATATATGGTTCTACGCTATTCATGACATTTTTTTAGGCTATTCTTGGTGTTATATGGGATGCTTTTGTGGAAGCTGATTGGGATGTTAATTGGGATGCTAATTGGGATGATAATTGTGACGCTAATTGGGACGTTAAGTGGGATGCTAATTATTGTCCAAAATAGTGCCAACTTTTAAAAAGGATGATAATTGAGATGCTAATTGGGATGCGAATTGTGATGCTAATTGGAATTATGATTGGGATGCTAATTGGTACGCTAATTGGGATGTTAATTTGGATGCTAATTAGCATCCAAAATAAAGCCAACTTTTAAAAATGGATGCTAATTGGGATGCTAATTTGGATACTAATTAGAATGCTAATTGGGATTCTAATGGGGATGCTAATTGCGATACTAAGTGGGATGTTAATTGGGATGCTAATTAGCATCCAAAATAGCGCCAAAATTTAAAAAGGAATGCTAATTGGTACGCTAATTGGGATGTTAATTTGGATGCTAATTAGCATCCAAAATAAAGCCAACTTTTAAAAATGGATGCTAATTGGGATGCTAATTTGGATACTAATTAGAATGCTAATTCGGATTCTAATGGGGATGCTAATTGCGATACTAAGTGGGATGTTAATTGGGATGCTAATTAGCATCCAAAATAGCGCCAAAATTTAAAAAGGAACGCTAATTGGGATGCTAATTGGGATGTTGATTGGGACGCTAATAAGGATGCTAATTGGGATGCTAAATAGCGTCCAAAATAGTTTCAACTTTTAAAAAGGGACACCAATAACACCATTAAAAGTGCCATCCCATAGAAAAGCATTCACTTTGTCCAAAAAATGATGAAAAATACACTAAAAGTGATAATGGACGCTAAAAAGGAAGCTAGAAGAGACGATAATCACAGGGTTTTGTTGTAGTGTCTTCAGGGAAAACATCTGAAAATTCTTTTAAGATTGGGATATCATCAAATTTTAACTTATCTTCTTTATTCATGTGTTCTTCATTCATTACATGCACATCAAAAACTTTACAAACTTTCTCCACGAACATTTTCATTTGCAAAGTTGAAATCTGTCTAACATAAACTTTTCTAGGTATCCCTTTAACTATAATTGTTTCTCCTTTTTCATCTAAACAGATAAATGTTTTTCTCAAAACAATTTAAAACTATTTTGTGTTTTTATAGCCAATCCATACCTATTAGAACATCATATGACCCTAACAGTAATATATTTAGTTTCACTTGAGTTTTGAATTGACTCATACATTAGAGGAAATTTCAACTCAAAATGGGCCTCCTAAGGAAAATTAATAAAATAATAGTTAAAATAATAAAATAATATTTATTAATTTTGGAGGAAGAAAATAAAAAACTACTTTTTCGTTCGTATTTTTGACATATCTCCGTGCGTTTTTACTCAAATTTCTATTGATAGAGCTCGTTGGATGCGGAATTAAATCCATCATCCAACGGGTATGCACTCAGAATGCTTTTGATGATCCCCACTACCCCAAAAATAAGAAATACCTGGAAAAATGTGATGATGATGTCATCATGATGTTTTTTCAGGTATTTCTTGTTTTTGGTGTAGCGGGGCCCATCAAAAGTATGCCGAGTGGGTACTCATTGGATGTGGAATTTAATTCCACATCCAATGAGCTCTCTCGATCAAAATTTGAGTAAAAGCACAGGGAGATATGTCAAAAATACGACGAAAAAAAGTAGTTTTTTTTATGATACCTATCCCAAAATTTATATTAAAAAATTGTTTAAGAGGTGCTCCCTTTTTGAATTTTAAATAATTTTGATTGGCTAATACATGATAACATGGAATTTGTATTATTTTTGGAAGGCCCATTTTAAATTGAAATTTCCTCTAATGAACATTTCAAAATTTTCAACATAGCTAACTACCTTTCTTTTGGTTTATGTAGCTAACTGAACCAACCAAGATTTTTCAAAAAAATTCAAACACAAATTACATCTTTCCTCTATACTAGGTGACACATAGATTAAACTAGCACCTAGATCTATCAAAATAGAAATAGGCTTGTTCTATATCATACCTTCTATTTCAACCATGGATGCTTGGTGATCATCCTATCGATTCTCCAGGGCTGCATTAATTCTGGGCATTTTGTTTGCTACATCACCAATACTTGCTTCCTCCTGAATTGTATGCACATTGGTGAAATTTCGCTTTCTGTTTGGATAGTCCTTCGCATAATGAGGTCTGTGGCATTTCCAACATTTTATAGGTTCTCTTTGTTCATTACTTTTACGATGATTATTAGATAGATCTATGTTCTCTGCTGCTGTAAAATCCTGTTGTGTATTACTTTTAAAATTTGTTCCTTGATAATTGTTCTTAGAATAGATTCGGGATTTATTTCTGAAACTTCTATTGGGATTAAAACCTTTCCTTCTTTGCTCAAAATTAATTTTTCTTTTACTCTTCCATTTAGATATGCCTTATTTCTTATTTTTGCTTTGTTCCTAATATACATTATCTTTCCTCATTGCTTCCTCAAGGGTTTTTGGATTATCATATTCAATTATGTCCTTGAAGCTAAGAGCTAAATAACTAAAAAACCTATGTATCTTAGGCTTTTCATCGATAATATAAGGTACATATCATAATAAACTCAAAAATTGACTACTTAGTTCCTTCATAGACATTGAACGAAGCTTAAGATTATAAAACTCCTCAACTCTTTCTTCGTAATATTGTTCAGATAAAAAATTTCTTTTAAAGTATTTCTTGAAAGTCCTCCAGGTTACATACTTTTCTTTAATGTTTTCAACTCTTTTTATATCCTTCCACCATATGTCATCCTTTCCGGTTAAATTATAGATAGCCATTCGAGGTTTTATACTATATGAGTAATTATAAATTTGAAAGTACTTTTTCATACCTGACAGCCATGCCTCGACTTCACATTTTTCTACCTCACCATTAAACATAGGGGGTTTTATCTTTTTAAACTCTCCTTAAATTTTTTCATAAGGTTTATATTTTTTATTTTTAGGACTGCTGTCGCTATCACTACTTTCACTAGAATATTTATACTTTTCTTTGTGTGACCTTACTTTAATTCTTGAAGAGCAATTACTTTCATTATCAGAAAATTTCAACTTCTTACCTTTACGTTTGTAAGATACAATTCCATATTCATTTCATGTTCATTTCTTTTATCCTTTCCTTCATTATGTATTTTATCTAGAAATATTTTATTGATTTCTTTCTATGCTCTTAGGATTCTTTCATGATCTTCCTTTATAGTCTATAATTAATTTTTAAGTCTTTTACAGTTTGAAGCAATTCATATGGTTGATTATTTAGTTCCACATATATATAATTTGGATTATTATGATGTGATCCATCTTTAGGAGATGTTTCTACTCCTTCCATAGCCTGCAAAATAAAAGTTTATATCTCTGTACAGAAACAATTTTTAAACATAGTCAATATTTTTGTTTTCTTGTTTTGTATGCGACTTGAGCCAACTTCAAGGATAATGTTTGAAAACTCGCTCTGATACCACATGTAACAATACCAAAATATCATAATAAAATTTGTTTTTAACACGTAAGATTATTTAGAATACCAAACGCTTTTTACATATTATGAACCCTCCATCCTACAAACTTGATTAAGGGAACTACATTAAAGATCCATATTGCTATGCTCCGAATTACAATTTACAAGTCTTATTTTAACTTGCTTGATTATAAAGATTTAAGTGTCAAGTCTTCCTATCTTGGTTTACAGTCGATGTACTTGTATTTTTTTTGCTAAGTGTCTTACATACCTTGTCCTATGTCACAATTTTGTGTGAAGTTAACAAGTATTAATCTTTTGTTCACATGCATATATCAACAATATGGTTTACATGGTCTTAGGGTCTTACTTAGTTTATTGTAAGCTAACACATTTCTAAATGGTGATATGTAGGTTTCCTAAGAAACAAGGGTTCTCTTCGACCAAGCAGCTAGAACAACTACGATCCTTAAATATCAAGCAAAGTCTAAGAAAAAAATTCAAAGCTGAGGTCTCATAGAAAAAGAGAAAGATTAACTCGAAAAGGAATTCGATCTTACGGTAAAATTTATATTATGGTTTGTATAAACCTCATACCAAAACTGTTTTCGACTATGGAGAAGAGGGTTAAGAAACTCAATTAATCGACATGGAGGTAGGTGAGAGTTCTAAATTCAATCATGTGAAGTTTTAAGTGTTGTCTAGCTAGAAAGAAGAGTTAAACCCTAAGCCCCGGTGTTCTAGGTCATTTGGCAATTTGCTTGGTTTTTTGGAAGGCAAACAGATTTCGGCCCTTCCTACAAACTTTGAAGAGGAAAAACACTCTCAAAATCCTCAATCGTCTTTGCAGAGTGGATGCCAAGTTTAGTCATAGAGTTAATGTTATGTTTTCTGCATTGTGGTACGTTTTGTAACCTTTTTGTGCTTGGTTTTGTTTTGATGTAAGTATTTTTTCTAACTGTTACAATTTTACATTTTTGACCCTTAACTTGGTTGCAGAGTAAGTTAGGGTCGAGCTCCAGTGTCAACGAGGGTTCTGGTAAGACCCAAGAATCCTGGAACCCTACGTTATCCTTAACAATCTGTGGTATTAAATTAAAAGACAAGTTGGAACGAGTTTCTTTTTGGGTCTAGGTAGGAAACTATGAGCCTCCTGCATTTTTCGATGGTACATTTCCTTATGTTTTGATAGAGATATTATGTGGTTGTTCATCGCTTTTATGTTGTATTGTAGAGATTATACAGATTTGACATTCGTTCTCTTTTAATTACAGGTCGTGGAGTCTAGGAAAAGAATGTATTGATGCTTTCTATCATAAAACAATTTTAAAGTTTAAGGACAATTAAGCCTCTATAATTTTTTATTTTATCATAATTTAATTTTTTTATACTATCCAATGTATCTTTCAGCATTGTTCGTTTTTTATAAACAGTGGAAAATTTTGTTTTGAAAAATGAAATTCTTGGGACCTCTAATACTTCTCTCTAAAATTGTGAAAAGATTTTGAAAGAAAAACTTTGCGTTGAATAATTGTTTAGTTGTTGCATTTTTCCATCGTGGGCCTTTAATTCGATTATTGTTTTTTCTTTATATTAAACCTAAAGTACTTTGCTGTAAGTTTTATTTTTTAATTTACCTGGTAATATTGGCCTTATGGCCTTGAAAACTCGACCGATTAAGTATTCTTAAAATAGTGATTTATATAGAAATTGTATTTTTTATTTAAGTGGTAAATTCCTAAAAGCATTACATAGGGTTTGTTCGGATCTGAAGTTAAAATGAAAGCCCAATTCCTTAGTTATAAACTACATTGGTTTTATGAATTAAAGAGAAGGGATTGGTATACAACTATGGCCTGATTTCAAATAGATTTTAGTTGTGGCTATTGTAGTTTTCAACTGATATTTTAATTCTTAATAAAAGGGCCTTTACAGGTTTCAAACCTTGGTTTGTTAACCCTTTTTAATAGTAGAAAAATTTGAGTTTATATAAAGAAGATATATGTTTTTTTATTATAGTTATGTTGAAACTATCATTTTATTAATGTAATCATTTTATCCCTAACTTGTTATTCTGGAAACGATAAGCCTCTCGACCTCTCGCCTGTAGTTACTGATTAATTTTTTTAAACAAAAATCCTTTTGGCTGTGTAAAAGAAATGATACCTGCATAAATTTAGAATTTACTAAGCCTTTTGACTAAAATGGGAATTTTTTTCTCGTTGACTAATATTAATAAAAATAATTCTACCCCTTTTTTTGTATGGGTTTTAAACCCCTCGGCTATAAGCCACAATGAGATCGAACTAGGTCTAATAGTATAACAAGTTTTTAAATGGTATTTAAGGGTTTTACTAAAATTACAAAAACAAACCCTATTTAAGAAAGCAAAGACATATGTACCTTCGATAGGTAAGAAGATATTTAGCTTTGTTAGACCTATTAAGAAAATATGTAACCTAGAAGAATTTTCTGTAGGGACAAAAATAAAAACTAAAGTAATACTAACTTATCGATATCGATTATACTGTAAGGAAATACAATATTGTTTCTAAATAAGGAATATGAAATAGCTTACTAAATTTTATTGTGAAAACTCTAGGTAAACAGTAACTTACATTTACTAATAAAATTGATAGGAAATAAAATATATCCCTACTTTAATACAGAGAAAAATAATACTTTTGAGAAATCTTTAAACATCCATCATTTCCTTCAAATACAAAATAAAAACTTTAAAGATAATAACTAGAACATAATAGAACCTGCAAACTTTGAATGGGACAAACACCCAAAGAAGACCGTTCCTCCCAAGCATCTCCTGAAAGAAGCCAAGATCACTTTCTTTAGGACTCACGAGCCTGTTCATTGAACCACAAGGACGAATATGTTGTGTATAATCGTACACAGTTCTCTCTGTAACTTAGCACTCACACTTGCAGACTTAAACTCTCATCAATTCACCTTAGCTTTCCCCTCATCAAATTTCTCTTGTGTGCCTAACTTTTCAATTTTCATCAAAATCACAAGGCTCTAATCACTTAGAATACAGTGAGCCTCCTTCTCATTCGATGGTATATATAAGATTTCCTAGGTATTTGGCAGGGTATTTTTTTAGGATTCTAATATTATACTTAAGCATATTATTCTAGGAGATTGTTTTGGATTGAAAAAAACATTTTTACAGATAGGTAGGCGAATATTAAATATGAAACATAAAATTAACATTGAAATGTGTAAATTTTGGTGAATTTTATGATAAAAAATGTATTTTACGTAAATATTAGTGATATAGACACTAAAAAAGACCAAATAACGAATTTATTTTTGAAAAAAACCAAAAAAATAGCCAATTGGCAAAATTTTGCCCCTAAAAATTACCCTGGTCTTTGGGTTAGTTTTGCAATTAAATGAGCCACCTGCTCAGTTCCTCTTTCTAAGTAACATGCCCACAATTATAGGGATATTACCTCCTATAGCAGCTAGAAAGTGAATTTTGTTGTGGCCACTTATCATTTTGGCCTGCTACAGCAGATCATTCCTCCTAGTGGGTCAGTGAACACTCTTCAAAAGTATTCTTTGGATAGGTGTCTCTTCTTTTAATTATTTAATAAATAAAATATTCAATTATAGTCATCTTTGACCATCCTTGGTCAACAACATAAAACTTTACAAAAACATTTAAAGGAACGCTTTCTCAAAAAGAAAATGTTTTTCAATTCTAGGAGGCTTATAAACACCCCCTCTTAAGTTCAACATCATCCTCAGTGTTTCTTAAGTATCATCTAGACTAAGGTGATTACATTGCAACATTAATTTTCCAATGGTGCAATTCTAAAGAAAAAATTCTCTGTTGTCAAGGATACAATCAGGTTCCACTTGAAAATCTCCTTCTGGTTCTACCTAAATAACATTCCTATCAATTACATGAGTAGCATCATGCACATAATTTTTCAATATAGACATATGAAATACATTATGTATTTTGATATTAGGTGGCAAAGCTAACTGATAAGGCACTGGTCCAACTCTTGATAATTTTCAAACGGTCCAGAATAACTGGGTGCTAATTTAGCACAACTCCCCAACTTAAAGGAGATTTTTCTAAGTCTAACCTTGAAAAACACATGCTCACCTACTTGGTATTATTTTTTAGTTCTTTTAAGTTATGCATGAATATTTTGTCTGTCTTGTGAAATTTTTAGATTGCGTTGTACCTGTTTCACTATTAATTCAATTTCTTTTAACAAGTCAGGTCCTAAGATCAATCTATTAACCTAATTACTCCATGAAATGGGAGAATTACATTTCCTACCATATAGTATTTGAAAAGGACTAAGTTTAGCTGAATATTGATAGTGATTGTTATATGCAAATTGGACTAAGTGTAGATATTTTTCCCATTTCTTTGGATGATCTCTAACATACATCCGTCACATATCTTCTAAAAAATTACTCTTTCTGTTTGTCCATCCGTTTGCGGGTGATAAGCAATATTGAAATTTAATTTTGTATCTAATCCTTTAAACAATGGCTTCTATAAATTACCAGTAAACTTAGGATCCCTATCATAAATTATTAACTTAGGAATTCCATGCAAACAAAAGATTTCCTTCATTAAAATATCAGCAATATTATCATCCTTATAAATAGTTTTAACATGTATAAAATGAGATGCCTTGCTGATTTTTTCTACCACTACCATTACATAATCATTTTGATTTTGATTTTTAGGCAGTCATGTTATGAAATCAACACTGATAATTTCCCATTTCCAATCTGGATTGGTAATGGTTGCAATAAACTTGTTGGGTGTCAATGCTCAGCTTTAACCTGTTGGAATTCTATACACCTAGCTATATATTCATCCACTTCATTCTTCATATAGGACATAAATAATATTTTCTTAGCATTTTTATCATCTTTTGATAACCCAGATGTCATCAGTAAGGACTCTTATGGACTTCATTTAAAATCAGCAACTTAATTTTTGGTATATTGGGTATATATAATATGTTTTTATATAACATTATACCTTTTTCAGTCAAACTGAAATCTGTTTTTATATTTTCAAATTCATTTTATGTAACCTTTTCTCTTAAGTTTTGATATTCTTTATCCATTTTTACTGTGTTTTCCAACTTATCGTCCAATTCTGTTTTGTAGCTACTAATGGCAACTATAAGATTCAGGCATTTCTACTTAAGGCATCGGCCACCTTATTTTCCTTTCCTTTGATATGTTTGATCTCAAAATCGTATTCTCTAAGGAAATCTAACCATCTTACTTTACTTGTGTTCAAATTTTGTTGATCAAACAAATATTCTAGACTTACGTTATCAAACATTAATCAAAATCTTCTACTGATTAGATGATGACGCCACATTTTCAAAGCATGTATTATGGCAGCCAACTCTAAATCGTAAGTAGCATAATTCTTTTCATGTGTTTTTAACTTTCTTGACTCATATGCTATTATGTGACCTTCTTGCATTAACACTCCTCCTAGGCCCTCATTGCATGTATTAGTGCATACAACAAAGTCCTTGTTTGGATCTTCTATTTTTAATATAGGTGCAGTGGTTAATAATTATTCTAACTTGTTAAAACTTTCTTAACATTTTTTATCCCATACAAATCTTTTTCCCTTTTTCTATAAAGATGTTATGGAATTCACGATCTTCGAGAATCCTTCTATGAATTTTCGATAATAACCTATGATCCCCATGAATGATCGTACATCTGATACGTCCTTAGGATAAGGCCATTCTATTATTTCTCTTATATTATCAGGATCCACTGATATCCCTTCCTTGGATATTACATGGCCTAGGTATTGTATTTTATCCTGAAAGAATTTACATCTACTGAATTTAGCGTATAGTTTGTGTTCTCTTAGAACTTGTAATATTATCTGTAAATGTTCATCATGTTCTTCTTTTGTTTTTGAATAAATTAGTATGTCATCTATGAAGACAACTACGAATTTATCCAAATATTTACTTAAGACGGTGTTCATTAAACACATAAAAGATGTTGGAGGGTTTGTCATCCCAAATGACAAAACTACAAGCTCGTAATGCCCGTAACAGGTTCTAAATGCAGTTTAAAATATATCTTCATCTTTAATTATGACTTTATGATATCCATATCTCAAGTCTATTTTTGAGAATATCATTGCTCTGTGTATCTGATCAAACAGATCATCTATGTGGGGCAATGGATATGTCTTTTTAATTGTCATATTGTTTAACTAGAGATAATCTATACATAAAAGTAAGGTGTCGTCATTCTTTTTAACAAATAAGATAGGTGGTCCCCAAGGGGATACACTTGGCCTTATGTAATTCTTATTTATTAACTCTTGTAGTTGTAATTTTAATTCGTTAAGTTCTAGGATTTTCATCTAGTAATGAGCCTTTGAGTTAGGTACAACTCTTGGTATTAATTCAATAGTAAAATCCAATTCTCTTTTTGGAGGTAATCCTATAATCTCTTACGATAAAATATCTGAAAATTCTTTTAAGATTGGGATATCATCAAATTTTAACTTATCTTGTTTATTCATGTATTTGTCATTCATTACATGTACAACAAAAAATTTACAACATTTTCGCACATAATTTTTCATTTGCAAAGCTGAAATCTGTCTAACATAAACTTTTATAGGTATCCCTTTAACTGTAATGGTTTCTCGTTTTTCATCTAAACATCTAAATGTTTTTATCAAAACAATTTAAAACTATTTTGTGTTTTTCTAGCCAGTCCATACCTATTAGAACATAATATGACCCTAATTGTAATATATTTAGTTTCACTTGAGTTTTGAATTGACTCATAAAAATTTCACAATTTTCAACATAGATAACTACCTTTCTTTTGGTTCCTATAGCTAACTAAACCAACCAAGATTTTTTAAACTTTTTCAAACGCAAATTACATCTTTCTGCTATACTAGGTGACACATAGCTTAAACTAGCACCTGGGCCTATCAAAATAGAAATAGGCTTGTTATGTATCATACCTTCTATTTCAACCATGGATCTTTGGTGATCAGCCTGTTGATTCTTCAAGGATGCATTAATTTTAGACATTTCATTTGCTACATCACAAACAGTTCCTTCCTCCTAAATTGTATGCACATTGTTGAAATTCATCTTTCTATTTGGACACTGCTTCACATAATGAGGTCCCTAACGTTCCTAAAATTTTACAGGTTCTCTTTGTTAATTACTTTTACCATGATTATTAGACAGATCTATGTTCTATGCTACTCTAAAATTTTGTTGTGTATTACTTTTAAAATATGTACCTTGATAATTGTTCTTAGAATAGTTTTGGGAGTTATTTCTGAAACTTTTGTTGGGATTAAATATTTCCTTCTTTATTCAAAATTACTTATTCTTTTACTCTTCCAGTTAGGTATGCCTTCTTTCTTATTTTTTTTTTGTTCATAACAAAAATTAGCTTTCCTGATTGCTTCCTCAAGGGATTCTGAATTATCATATTCAATTATGTCCTTGAAGCTAAAAGGTAAACATCTCAAAAACCTTCGTATCTTAGGATTTTCATCAATTATATAAGGTACATATCATAATAAACTTAAAAAATTACTACTTAGTTCCTTCATAGACATTAAACCTGGCTTAAGATCATAAAACTCCTTAGCTCTTTCTTTGTAATACTGTTCAGATAAAAAAATTATCTTAAAAAAATTCTTTAAAGTCCTCTAGGTTACATACTTTTCTTTAATGTTTTTAACTATCTTTATAGTCTGCCACCATATGTCAACCTTTCTGGTTAAATTATAGATAACCAATTGATATTTTAGTTTACCTGAGTAATTATAAATTTCAAAGTACTTTTTCATACCTGGCAGTCATGCCTTGGCTTCTTCACATTTTTCTACCTCACCATTAAACATAGGAGGTTTTATCATTTTAAACTCTCCTGAAATGTCTTCATAAGGTTTAGATTTTCTCTTTTTAGGACTACTTTCGCTATCACTACTTTCACTGGAATATTTATAATTTTCTTTGTTCGGCCTTATTTTAATTCTTGAAGAGGAATTACTTTCATTATCAGAAAATTTCAAATTCTTACCTTTGCGTTTGTAAGATACAGTTCCATATTCAGTTTCATGTTCTTTTTATTTATCCTTTTCTTCGTTATGTATTTTATCTAGAAATATTTGATTGAGGTCTTCCTATGCTCTTAGGATTCTTTCATTATCTTCCTTTACAGTCTATAATTCAACTTTTAAGTCTTTTATAGTTTAAAGCAATTCAGATGGTTGATTATTTATTTCCACATATATATTATCTATATTATTATGATGTGATCCATCTTCAGCAGATGCTTCTACTCCATCCATTTCCTGCAAAACAAAAAGTTTATATTTCTATACAGAAATAATTTTTAAACATAGTGAGTATTTTTGTTTTCTTGTTTTGTATGCGATTTGATCCAACTTCAGGCCTAGTGTTTGGAAACTCGCTCTGATGCCACATGTAACAACACCAAAATATCATAATAATAATAAAAATTAACATGTAAGGTAATTTAGAAGAAGAAACTTGTTTTGGATATTATAAACCCTCCATCCTACAAACCTGATGAAGGTCACTGCATTAAAGGTCCATATTCCTCTGCTTGAGAATACAGTTTACAAGTATTATGTTAACTTGATTGATTGTAAATATTTAAGTGTCAAGTCTACCTTTCTTGGTTTACTATTGACGTACTTGTTTTTTTCTTGCTAAGTGTATTACATACCTTGTCCTATGTTACAGTTTTGTGTGAAGTTAACAAGTATTAATATTTTGTTCACATCCCTATCTCGACGCTAGAGGTTACAGGGTCTTGGGGTCATACTTATCTTATTGAAAGCAAATACATTTCTAACTAGTGATATGCAGGTGTCCTAAGAAACAAGGCTTCTCTTCAACCAAGAAGCTAGAACAACTACGATCCTAAAATATCAACCAAAGGCTAAGAAAAAGATTTAAAGGTGAGGTCTCATAGAAAAAGTGAAAGATCAATTCGAAAAGGAATTCAATCTTAAGGTTAAAACTTATATTATCATTTGTATAAACCTCATACTAAAACTATTTTCGACTATGGAGAAGAGGGTTAAGAAAATTAATTAATCAACATGGAGGTAGGTGGGAGTTCTAAATGCAATCATGTGTAGTTTTAAGTGTTGTCCATCTCAAAAGAAGAGTTAAACCCTAAGCACTGATGTTGTAGGTCATTCGGTAATTTACTTGGCTGTTTGGAAGGCCAAAGGCTCTCAACTCTTCCTACAAACTTTGAAGGGGACAAACACTCTCAAACTCCTCAGTCCTCTTCACAGTGTGGATGCCAAGTTTAGTTGGAGAGTTAATGTTACGTTTTCTTCACTATGGTATGTTTTGTAACCTTTTGTACTTAGTTTTGTTTTGATGTAAGTATTTATTATAACTGTTACAATTTTAATTTTTTGACCCTTAACCTCTGTTTTCTGGCAGGAGGGTTTTGAGAATAAGGAAGGTCTTTAGCTTGGTTGCAGAGTAAGTGAGGGTCGATATCCGGCGTCGAAGAGGGTTCTGGTAAGACCCAAGAACCCTGGAACCTTACATTACTCTTGATGGTCTGTGGTATTAAATGAAAAGACAAGCTGGAACAAGTTTCTTTTTAGGTCTAGGTTGGAAACTACGAGCTTCCTGCGTTTTTTGATGGTACATTTCCTTATTTTTTGACAGAGATATTTTTTGGTTGTTCATCACTTTTCTGCTATGTTGGAGAGATTATACAGAGTTGAAATTCCTTCTCTTTGTTGGATTCATTATCCAAAACAAACATATTTATTTGGTCAATTTAGCCTAATTATCCATTAATCCTAAGTTGTTGACTCGAATTACTGACATCGGCATCAACACCAACACACCCCTTCAATCAAGGAGGCCAACTAAGACTTATCCTTCAATAAGGGAGGCTAACTGAGCTTCCTCCTTCATTAAGCAGCAATTATGGGATGATCTACATTACCTAAGCTCCCCAATTCAGTTAATTGATGGTTGTTCCACCTACCTTTAGTTAAACTGCAGCTACATGGGAGACTCCATCACTATTTTTCCTATTTTTGGTAATTTCCAGTTAACTGGAGTGATTTAAGGCGCCTGCAACTACTTTTTGTGACTCAGTTTAGTTTAGTTCACTTGATCTCACCTAACTGAATTTAGATATGTGCCCCCACCTACTGATTGACATGCAATTGAGTTCTATTCAGTTAGACTCAATCATTACTGCATCTGATTCAATTAGGTTCAGTTAGAGTCAATTATGGTTTTGATTAGTGGATAAATTATGTATTTAGTGTGGCTAAATTACAGTTAAGCCACTCCCATGCTATGCAATTCAAATGAACTCCCTGGGATTCAAATTGTATTTCTATTCATGCAAGTGTATCACATTGCATCTCTACTTTTAATTATTGAATATATTCTTACAGCTGCAACTCCTAATTGCAGTATGTTTCATGTCAAATTTCTCATACAATTGATTCTGAATATTCTGTGAGTTGTTTCTTGATCCTATATTACTGTGACTCAATTTTCACATGGTATCAATGCAATGGAGGGAAAAGGATCTTCTTATTGAATAGATTCATTGATGGATCTATGTTGCAATTTGAGTAAAAAGCTCAAAAATTTCAGATCTGCACCAGAAGCGACAAGTTACCATAGAAGTCCTAAGAAAAGGAATTGTTTATTAAGCTAGCTTGATTGACTAAGATGGGTGCAATGAAAACTTGAAAAGTGCAGGTTGTTCGACCTTATGGTACCCTTTTTTTTTGCAGGTTTTTTGGAAGACTTCTACTGCATTCTCTACAACAAAAAAATGGCCTCTTCTATGGATCCTCTTACTCCTTTATATTACCACCAGTGGAAGGGGGCCATGGATATTCAATTACATGCCAAAGGACTCTACAAATTCACAATGGACACAGAGATATATCCAAATCATGTTGTAAACAAAGCAAGATACTTGAATAATATGGATGAATATTTTTGGTTTCTGTGCCTTTCAATTTCCAAATATCTTCACTTCCATGTCACTGGATTGAAGAATTCGAAGGAAATTTGGGTTAAAATTGATGATCTCTTTGATAAGCAAGATGAAATGAGAATTTATCAGCTAGAGAATGAGCTGATTTATCTTCACCCAGGAAACTTCAAAACTATGAATGATTTCTTCACCAAGATCAAGCACTTGGTGCTCCAGTTGAAGGAGTGTGAAGTGGAGAAAGAGGATGGTCATCTCATCCTCTCCATTCTTTCTAAACTTGGGTTGGATTACTTAGTATTTATTTCCACATTCCATACCAAGAAGATAACAACCCCAAATTGGAATATGTTGACCCTCAATGCCTTCATTGAGTCTCTCACAACAGAGCATGATAAGCTAGTGCATATGGGGATCATCAGATCCTCAAAATATCAAGCACTGTTTGCTGGAGGTCCCAAAGCCACGAATGGTAAGGGAAGAAAAAGAATCGAAAGACTAAGTTTGATTGTCCCAATCTAAACAAGAAGAACCAGCAGCAAGATGATCCTTCTGGCTCAAAGAAAAACAAGAACAAAGGAAACCAAGGCAAAGAAAAGGTCAAGTGTTCTTATTGTGGGAAGGGATTTCACCCTTAACATTCCTACATGAAGAAAAATATTGATGAAATGACTCCTCTCCTTGAGAGGAATAATATCAATATTCCTGAGAGTGTTAGGAAGAGAGATAATCATGATCGGGACATCCAGCCAGAAAGAGGACTTGCCCTCATGGCAACTATTTTGAAGCCTATAGCTCCCCTCATAGAATATGGTGCTTCGAAGCATATGGTGGAAATAAAAAAATCCTTTTCATTCCTGGACTCCGACAATAGGTTATAGCATTCCCATCCACATGGGAGATGATTCTCAGATCATTTCAAAAGGAAAATGTACTGTAAAACTTGAACATGTCAGCCTCTTTGATGTTCTATATGTACCCTCCTTGGCCTCCAATGTGTTGAGTGTATATCAAATGACACACACAGGAGTGACCAAGAGAGTTTCTTTCAGCCCAAATGGTGTTGAGATATCAGAAATTACATCCTGGAAACTCATTGCAATAGGTCTAGCAAACCTGTTAGGATATTTAGACACTTAGGAGTTAGTTAAGATCAACTTGTGTAATATATCCCTTAGGTAAAAGTGTGTTTCTTTAGTATACATTTGTATGCATTTGTAAATATTCTAATCCGATGGTCACGATATGTTCTAGACATAGAGTGATCTGACAGCTCAACTTCTCTTAGATCATACATACCATTGATCTGTGGCTTAGCACCCAATTGGTATATGATCTCTATTTAAAGAGCATAGAGGGTCCTTGGCTAGTTGATCGACTATGAGAACCTCATGTAACTTTCTTTCTTTTGAATAATAAATTGCTCCAAGTAGCTATTTGGCTGGGGCCGTGGACTGTTTCCCTCTCGAGGGTTTTAACCACATGACGAACAATGGTGTATTGATCTATGATTCATTTGTGTAAAGTGGTTTCTCTTGGTGTTCAATCCTTTGGGAGTACCCTGTGTACCTTGTTTCACTGAAAACTGTTTCCGTTTGTTCTAGAAACACCAATTTTGGCAAATCTGAAAGTATAATGTTACAGTGACGAATTTGTTTTATTTTTTTTAAATCTCTCATATTTTATCAGTTTTATTATTAGATCTTTTTTCTTTAGTCTCGGACTGTTGCCTTCCTTGGCTGCGTATGTTCTTTGCCATGTGTTAGTTTTTCAACATTTAAGCTAGCATTATGTTAAGATCTTTTCACTGAGAGAATAACAAGCACAGCAATCACATAAGCACATCACAAGAGACAAGAGACACAAAGATTTTAGGAGGGAAAACCATAAATGGAGAAAACCCCTCAACTTCCTCTAAGATAGTATCACCACAAGATGTGATCCCAAAACAGTAAGATGACCTCCCAACACAATAGCAGCCTTCTGTCTTCTGTCAAGCCAAAGTATTTCCTTCTCCAAAGGTGCGCCACACTTGAGAGAGCAAGTGATGTAATTCACAAGTGATAAATAGAGAGACTCTCACTCTCTATTTATATTCTTCTGTTGACTTGAAGTGCACTCAACCATGTAGGCTTAACTTACAATCACTTACTCGAGCCTACACCTTAATTAGTGTATAATAACCCAAGTGCCCCAAAACTGTGGGGACTTACCTAATGACTTGACAAGACTTGTTTACATTAATAATCCTCCCGATCGGAACATCGGGGCATGACCACATGACTCAAATGCATAATAGAAACATCCCGGAATAAACATCAGGTTACAATATATAAAATACATATAAGAATACATTCTGAAGTTACATATACATCAACACTCCCTCTTAACTAGGAAGGTATTCTTTCGACACAATTTTCAGCACTGGTCTTCTTCTCTGTATCACTGGATCATGTTCGTCTTCAAGTTGTCTCTGTCATCAAGTCTTCTTCGTCTTCAAGTCATCTTCATCTTCAAGTCCTCTAGATCTGGATCATCTCTCGATCTGGATCATCATAGGACATCATCACAGGATCTAGATCATCACTCGATCTGGATCATCATCACTTAATCTAGATCATCACTCGATCTGGATCATCATCACTGGACTGGATCTGGATCATCACTCGATCTGGATCATCACTACCGGATCTGGATCATCACTCGATCTGGATCTCTCGGAGTCATCATAACTGGATCTGGATCATATCTCGATCTGGATCATCACTGGTCATCATCAAGTGTGTACTATCTCGTCATAGGAAGTTCTACAGAGCCAGCCCTTTTTCATGCTGGTTGTAGGCCTACTCTCATGTAGGTCTTTGCCCAGCACTTACATCTGACCTGCTCGTCAGAAAGGCATGCCCAGCACTCACATATGATCATGTAGTAAACTACAATCACATCAGAAAGGCCCAGCACTCACATTCACCAGCATGATAGGACACATCAACTATCATCTGTGAAATGGCTCAGCACTTATATTCACCAGCATAGTAGGACACATCAACTACCATCTGTGAAATGGCCCAGCACTTACATCTGACCTACTCGTCAGAAAGGCACATCCATCCAGACAGGAACACATCCTATCACAGTGATGGAAGACTCTCACCCAGGCCGGAGCCCCTCCTACCACAGTGGTGAAAGATTTGTGCACTCACATCTGACCTGGTAGGAACTGAATCCTACACCCTCGTTAGAATGGCCCCCAGTCCCTGACTGAGCTACCTGGTAACAGACCAAGTGCCTCCACTCTCCCGGAGAATGGCAGTAGCCCTTACATCTGTCCTACTCGACAGAATGGCTGGCACTCACATTTGACATGGAAGGAACTAAATCCTTTAGCCATGAACAGAATGGCACTGCCCTTACATCTGACCTACTCGTCAGAATGGCGGTAGCCCTTACATCTGTCATACTCGACAGAATGGCCAGCACTCACATCTGACATGGAAGGAACTAAATCCTTTAGCCATGAACATAATGGCACTGCCCTTACATTTGACCTACTCGTCAGAATGGTGGTAGCCCTTACATCTGTCCTACTCGACAGAATGGTCGGCACTCACATCTGACATGGAAGGAACTAAATCCTTTAGTCATGAACAGAATGGCACTGCCCTTACATCTGACCTGCTCATCAGAATGGCGGTAGCCCTTACATCTCTCATACTCGACAGAATGGCCAGCTCTCACATTCGCCATGGGAGGAACTTAATCCTTTAGCCATGAACAGAATGGCTCAGCCCTTACATCTAACCTGCTCGTCAGAATGGCTTTCTCAGTCCTAGACTGAGTGTTCCTGGTAACTGACCAGGTGCCTCCATTCCTAGAATGGCAGTCGGCACTCATATCTGACATGGAAGGAACCAAATCCTCTCACCATGACAGAATGGCTCAGCCCTTACATCTGACCTGCTTGTCAGAATGGCTTTGAATCTATAGTACTCATATCTGACATGGAAGGAACTGAATCCTCTCACCATGACAGAATGGCTCAGCCCTTACATCTGACCATGGAAGTAACCAATCCTCTCACCATGTCAGAATGGCTATGGGTCTCATCACTTTCTCTTGGAAGGAACCTCGATCTGGAGAACACCAAGTCTCTCTCTGAAGTACTCAAACTTCATCCTAGCCAATGGCTTCATCAATACATCAGCTATCTGTTCCTCCGTCGCAACATACAGGAGCTTCACTACTCCTCTCTGCACCATATCCCTGATATAGTGATACTTGATTTCGATATGCTTCGACTTGTCATGGAACACTGGATTCTCTGACAACTTCATGCAACTCTGGTTGTCACAATGTATACAAGTAGCATCCAACTGGAGATCAAATATATCAGACAGTAGCTTTCGTAGCCATACTGCCTCACAACTAGCTGAACAAGCTGTGACATACTCTGCTTCAGCTGTACTCAGTGCCACATAGGATTGCTTCCTGCTAAAGCAAGAGATCACACCTGATCCCATACTAAAGCAACATCCTGAAGTACTCTTCCTGTCGATGGCAGTGCCTGCCTAATCTGAATCAACATAACCCTCCAGGTTAATCTTCTGATTCGCATCATACTTGAGCCCATAATCAATTGTACCCCTGCATGCTTTTTAACCATCAAGTGAACATGTCTCAATGTGTTCACAGCAAAGCAAATATCTGGTCTCAGGTACATCAAGGACCCAATCATCTGACGATACATCGTAGCATCAACCATCTCTGAAGAAGAATCACTCAATAGCTTCAGGTTTGATGCCATAGGTGAGGCCATGCAGTCCATCATCCTGAACCTCTTCAGGATCTCTACTGCATACTTCCCTTGTCCAAGGAAGATTCCATCTGTATTCTGCCACACCACCATACCTAGAACAATAGTGCATCGACACATAACAGGAGCATCACTGGTCTTCCACATTCAACCTTGGATCAAAGGTTGGAATCCACTTTACTCTCAGTAAAGCCTAGAATCATCAGTAATCTGCCCATACTGTCGTACCATGTCGAACCTCAGGATCTTCTGCAATCACTCCCTCTGAAGCAGAGCATCATACTCCCTCTGTCTTCCGGCACTGAAACATTTTGTACTGGAGTGACAAGTAGTATCCATCTAGGATCACTGGATACTAAGATCCTCTATCTTGAACTTCTTCAAAAGTTCATCTTGC
>LPNX011150203.1:704556-728480 GCA_001517045.1 Pseudotsuga menziesii
CATGCACCTTGCGTCATCGCGGCAAATCAGAAATAGTGAGGAATTTTTTTTTCTTCTTGTCTTCTCGGCTATATATGCTCTTTGTCGTGCACCTTGTGCGATCACGAAAAATCAGAAAAAGCAAGAAAACTTGAAAACGTAGACTTTCTGGATAAGCTAACCAAGATCTAACCCCATTGTGTGGAAAAAGGTTTTTTTGTTTTTGTGTTTCATTTTTTTGTGATTTGTAGGAAAAGAAAGCAAGCAAGAAGAACGAGAGGGAAGAGTTATAAAAAAAAACCCCCTTCCTCTTTCCATACTTTTACATACCTTTTAAACTTAGCTCACTTGGTCCAAAGTTGCTTTACTTCTTGATAAGTCTTGAGTTCAAGTCTTATCAAGCTACTTTTTAGTGCATGAAATTTCTATTTTCAAGTTACTTTATTGTAAAAGTGCATCTCACATAAATAAAATAAAATAAAAAGTGAGTCACTTAAGTCTAATTTATTGCCGCACTATTTAAAAGTCACATTATTGTAAAAGTGAATATCACTTATTCTACAAAAGTGATTCATTTCAAAGCAACTTTATTGTAAAGTGATTGTCAAAGGTTGATCTTGGGAAGAGGGGGCTTCCTGCCATGTCACTATTAGGAACATCTTCAACATTTTTTTTGAACAAGCATAACTTCATCATCCAGAATCAGTTTTCAGTGCCGTTTTTTTTTTAAATGCATATTTTTTCAAGCTCTTTGCATTTAGGAAGTTAGTTTCTGTTCTTTCAGTCATTATTTTATAGTATGGCTGCCCCTTGTGATATTATACTTACAAGTTCTAACTATTTCTCATGGAAATCTCGTATGTAGGATGTTTTGCAAAGTAGGGGACTTTTCAGGATAACCTCGAGGAAAGAAATAGAACCCATTGATGATGATAAGAAAATTAAATGGGAAAATAGATGTGATGAAGCTTGTGGATTGATTGGGATGTCAATATCTACTGATTTGCAATTCCACATATCTGGAATTCATTAACCTGATATAGCTTGGGCAAAGTTGGAAGCTTTGTTTGGTAAACATAATGAAATTCGGGGTCATCAACTTGATAATGAGTTGATTTCCTTGAATCCAAATGATTTTTCATGCATTCAAGACTATTTATCTAAGTATAAAACTCTTAGACTATTATGCGCAGAATGCAAGATTAAGAAATAAGACAAACAATGTATTTATCATATTCTTTCAAAACTTGGACCTGCATATTCTATTTTTGTATCTACATTCTACTCCATGAAAGAATCCTTGACTGCAGCTAGCTATCAAGAGCCTAGCCTTGAATCCTTTTGTGATTCCTTAATTAGAGAGAAAGATAAGCTCATTCATCTTGGAATAATTAATAATGTAGATACATCTGGGAAAGCCTTATTGTCCCAATAGAAAGAAAACTCCAAGCCTCCCAAGAAACAGAATTTTTGCATTAATAAGCCAAAAAAAAAGGGTCCCAAACCCTCTCAGTCAACTCCTTCTTTAAAAAGTGGCAAAGGATCCAAGCAAAAAGGAAAGAAGACCATCATTGCAATTTTTGTGGGAAAAATAATCATGATGAATCTTAATGTTTTAAAAAGATGGTAGCCTTAGAAGCAGCAATGAAGAAGAACCACATCAGCCTAGATTCATCTTCAGAATCTACCTCTCATGGACATGCACTTTGTGCTTCTGGTTACTCTTATACTACATCTTCTTCTTCTACTTCAATTGAATGGCTCGTTGATTCTGGAGCATCTTATCATATGGATAAGGATAAATCCATCTTTTCTACTATGCATGAATGTAACACCAAACAAATATTTGTTGGTGATGATAGATCTCTAAGTGTTGTCGGATCTGGAATAGTTCCAGTAGAAAATGGTCATTTCAGTGATGTACTATGTGTTCCAAAAATTTCCTGCAATTTGTTATCTGTCTATCAAATTACTCATTCAGGTGAAGGTAAAACTTTGACATTTACACCTCACCAAGTTGTAATCAAGGATTTTAAAAATTCTCAAAATGTCCTTGCTACTAGAACTGTTGATGATATTACCAGGTTGTACAAATTTAACAATTTTGGGTCATCAAATTTTCCTTCAGTTTTTGTTGCTCGTAGTGATAACTTGAGCAAACTTTGGCATGAGCGATTTGGTCACTTAAATTATCGCTCATTGCAACAACTATGTAAAGACAATATGGTGACTGGTCTTTTGCTGGTATCTTGCAAGGATGGTTTTTGTTCCGATTGTGTACTCGAAAAACATCATCGGGACAGTTTTGACAAACGTGCCTCTTGGCACGCCTCGGTTCCATTGAAGCTTGTGCATAGTGACTTGTGTGGCCCTCTTCCATCTACTTCCTTTTTTGGTTTCAAATATTTCTTAACTTTCATTGATGACTACTCCAGACACACTTGGGATTACTTCCTAAAACTTAAGAGTGAAGTATTTAACATGTTCTTGGCCTACAAGGCCCTTGTTGAAAAACAATCTGGTCATCAAATTATTAAGTTAATATCTGACAATGGAGGAGAATATGTTAACAACAAGTTCACTACTTTTTGCACTGAACAAGGAATCCAACAACAACACACTGTTCCATATACACCACAACAAAATGGTGTAGCTGAATGGAAGAACCGCACTTTAAAAGAAATGGCTAATTGTATGATCCAATATAAGGGACTAAGTCTTCAATATTGGGCCAAGGCCATAAATTGTGCAAATTACATTATTAATCGCACACCCACTAAAGTTTTACAAGGTATAACACCGGAAGAAGCATGGAGTAAAATTAAACCAGATGTAAGTCACTTCCATATGTTTGGTTGTGAAGCATGGACTCACATTTCGGATGAAAAACGGAAAGCATTGCAACCTAAAAGTGAAAAGTGCATATTTGTTGGATATTTTGAAGATGTAAAAGGTTATAGAATTCTTCAGCCACATTATCATGATATAATCATTAGAAGAGATGTTAAATTTGATGAACATATCTTGGCGGGTGTGCCATCTTTGGCCTATGAGCCTGATTCAACGATTGTGCCTTCTTCTTCGTCTTCTTCCAGCTTCCTTGACAGGTTTCCTACTCCAGTTTCTGATGATGATGGTGAGGATGAAAATCGACCTCCGCCTGCTCATGTTCCTCCAATTGCACTAGCACCAATGCCTCCTCGATGGGTCTGTTCAACATGTGAAGCAACTGGTTATCTTTCCAGTGATCCTAGAGATCAACGTCGAACACGTTCTCAGTTTCATAGAGCCTCTTCTCTTTTGGCTCAAGTTTTTGATAATCATGATCCAAAAAATTTTGCAGAAGCTTCAGGAAATCTAGATTGGGATACAACTATGGATGACTAATATAGCTCCTTAATGGCAAACGATACTTGGGATCTTATTCCTCTTCCAAAAGGAAGAAAACTTGTCAGATGTAAATGGATCTACAAAACTAAGTATGCATCAGATGGAAGTGTTGAAAGACTTAAGGCAAGGTTATTTGCTAAAGGTTTTTCCCAAGTTGAAGGGATTGACTACAATGAAACCTTTGCTCCAGTAGCAAAAATGAACTCCATCTGCCTTGTTCTTTCCCTTGCAGCCTTACATAACTGGGAAGTCCATCAAATGGATGTCAAGTCTTCATTTTTACATGGTGATTTATAGGACGGAATTTTCATGGAACAACCTCCTGGATATGTTCAGGATAACTCTAGCCTTGTCTGTCTCCTTAAGAAATCCTTATATGGCCTTAAGCAAGCTCCTAGGGTTTGGTATTCCAAAATGGATAGCTTTCTCCTTGACACTGGTTTTTCTAGATGCCATTCTGACCCCAATGTCTATACCAAGAAAGTAGGAAACCATCTCATCATACTTGTTATTTATGTTGATGATCTTATCCTTACTGGTAGTGACCCTAAACTTATAACCCATGTGAAATCTAGTCTCAAGCAAAATTTTGAAATGTCAGACTTAGGACATTTGCATTATTTTTTTGGTCTCCAAGTCTTGCAAACCAAAGAAGGAATCTTTATTTCCCAGTCTAAGTATGTTTGTGACCTACTTCGTTGCTTTCACATGGAAGATTGTAAACCAGCCCCTTCTCCCTTCCAGTTTAGAGTCAAACTTTATTCCACTTGTACTTCCCCTGAAGTAGATGCCACATTGTATCATCAGCTTGTTGGTAGCCTTTTATACTTGACCCATTCCCGTCTTGACCTTTCCTATGCCATTGGTTGTGTTGCCCGTTATTTTCAAACTCCTCATGAAAGTCACTGGAAAGTAGCAAAAAGAATACTTCGATATATTCGAGGTACAATTCAATTTGGGATTCATTACAGTACAGGGGGAAAACCTGTGTTGGTTGGTTTCACTGATTCAGAATGGGCCGACGATCCTGATGATCGAAAGTATACTACATGTTATGTTTTCAGTCTGGGATCTGGACCTGTCACTTGGGCTTGTAAGAAACAACAAGCTCTTACTCTTTCTTCATCAGAGGAAGAATATCAAGCCATAGTTAATGCCAGTTAGGAAGCTTTATGGCTTCGACAAATCCTTTCAAATTTTGGATTCGAGCAGTAGCAGCCTACTTCACTTTGGTGCGACAATAAAAGTGCCATCAAGCTTGCCAAAGATCCAGTTCTACATCAACGTAGCAAACACATTGAGCTACACATGCACTTCATCAGAAATATTGTTTATGATCATGTTCTTGAAATGCTCTATTGTCGTACAGATGATCAAGTTGCAGACATATTCACCAAGTCTCTTACAGAAGCGAATTTTTCTAAACTTCGGTCTATGTTAGGAGTTCAGGAATGTGTCCTTAAGGAGGGATAGGCTCTAATGCCTCCTTCCTTCTCCTAATAGTGTCACTTTTGTAAATCCTTCAATCCTATCCCAAGTTGTTCTTAAGGGGGGATGTTAGGATATTTAAACACTTAGGAGTTAGTTAAGATCAACTTGTGTAATATATCTGTTAGGTAAAAGTGTGTTTCTTTAGTATGCATTAGTATGCATTTGTAAATATTCTAATCCGACGGTCACGATATGTGCTAGACATAGAGTGATCCAATGGTTCAACTTATCTTAGATCATACCTACCATTGATCTGTGGCTGAACACCCGATTGGTCTATGATCTCTATTTAAAGAACATAGAGGGTCCTTGGCTAGTTGATCAATTATGAGAAGCCCATGTAACTTTCTTTCTTTTGCATAATAATTTTCTCCAAGTAGCTATTTGGCTGGGGCCATGGATTGTTTCCCTATCGAGGGTTTTAACCACGTGACAAACATTGGTGTATTTATCCAGTGATTCATTTGTGTAAAGTGGTTGCTCTTGGTGTTTGATCCTTTGGGAGTACCCTGTGTACCCTACAAAACCATCATGCTAAGACCTATGAGTTTTCCAAGTTTTTGTCGGATGCAAAGCCCATCACTCTTCTAACTCATGGGAATGAGGTCAGTAGAATCTAGAATGAGATATTTGGAAATTTGATCTTCAAATATTTGCATCAACTTCAAAAACATATCATGGTTGAAGGCATCCCAACCATCAACGCCTCCAGTGGAATTTGTAAAGGTTCCATTGTCGGCAAACACCTTGAGCACAGATTTGATCAAGGAAAGGAAAGTCGTGCAACAAGTATTTTTGGGCTGATCTAATCTAGAATCATTGGACCCATTCTTACAACCTCCATGAGTGGTTCAAGGTATGTTCTCACCTTTACTGATGACTTCTCGAAATTCACTTGGGTTTTCTTCCTAAAGAAAAAATATGAGGTTCTTGATATATTTACTAAGTTCAAGGCATCTATTGAGAATGTCTATGGGAGGAAGATAAAGTCTCTTGGATATGATAATGGAGGAGAGTATATAAATTATGAGCTTTTTCAAATATGTGCTAAATATGGGATCCAAATCTAGCACTACATTCCCTACACACCCCAGCAGAATGGTGTAGCAGAAAGGAAAACCTGGGCCCTCAAAGAGATGACTGCTTGCATGCTGGAAGCCAAAGGTTTTTCTGCAAATATTTGGGCTAAGGAAATGAATTTTTCTGCTTACATTCATAACAGGGTACCTCACTCTTCCATGAAAGGAAAAACTCCTTTCGAGGCATACTTTGGGCACAAACCAGATGTGTCCAATTTCATAGTTTTTGGGTCCACTGCTTGGGCTTGAATTCCACTTGACAAACTTATTAATATAAGAACAAAATAGATATTCATTGAGATAAGTGTCTGCTTTGAAGAACCTCTCCAAGATGCAGAACTAGTCGAGGAAGAAACTGTTGAAATTCCATCATGTTCTGCTGATCATTCTGATGATGAAAATGGAATTGAAGGCTCTGATATTTTAGATCTGATATATGATATCAGTGAACATAATACATCAGGTTCTAAATCAGATTCAAATCATCCCACTCATTCTCAAAATAGGCCAAAAACATACTCTCCTCCGCTGGGACAAACATTGGAAATCCCATTGATCCAAGAAGAACTCAGTCATATTTTCAAAGAGCAGGTATTGATCTCTCTTGTCATGATTCCTTGTTGTTTAAGACCTGTTATATGATGATTGGGTCTGATCCCAATTCTTACTACCATGCTAGAAAATATCCGAGATGGAAAGTTGCAATGGATGAAGAGTTCAACTCTCTCTGGAAAAATGCAACTTGGGAGCTAGTTTCCCTTCCACCTGGGAGGAAACGTGTTCAATACAAGTGGGTATATTAGACAAAGGCTACTGTAGATGGCTCAAACTATAAGTAAAAAGCACGTCTGGTTGCAAAATGGTTCTCCCAAATTCAAGGAGTGGACTATCATGAGACCTTTGCATCGGTGGTGAAGATGGATTCCATAAGGCTAGTTTTGGCCATTGCCACATCCAAGCACTGGGAGGTGCATCACATGGATTTCAAAAGTGCTTTTCTTCATGGATAGCCACAAGAATAAATATACATGAAGTATCCTTCCTGAAGAATATACATTATATCCTTCTTTGGTTTGTAAGTGACTGAAATCTTTATGTGGGTTGAAACAGGCCCCAAGATCTTGGTATGCCAAAATGGATGTCTTTCTACTCTCACAGAACTTCCAGAGATGAAAATGTTAAGAACTTGTGTCAACCCTCCTCTTTTTTGTTAGTATATATTATCATATGCATATGATTTGTAAGTCATCCCATCAGTATGTTGTATTATCCCACATTCATGGGGAGTAAGTAATAGTTGTTAAGTTGTCTAGTTATTATGTTACATTATCCCACATTCATGGGGGGTAATAGTTGTTTATATTAGACTTAGTATATAAGTATGTGTTGAGGCTAATGAAAGAATCAAAGAGTTATTTTGTATTGAGCTTGCTCAAAGGATGTTTCCCCCTCGAAGTGGCTCGCGATCAATAAAATTTCTTTTGTGCTTCAATATTTCTGTTATATCGTGCATTTTGATTGTTCATTGCAGGAAGTTCTCCACATCTGGTATCATAGCACTTTCCTTGGCACAAGTGGGAATTTTTTTTTTCTTTTCAAAAAAAAAGAGGGAAAATTTGGGCGGCAAATTTTAGATCAATTTCTGAAACATTCTGCACAGAATCATGAGAAACATGTTGCATATCTGAATTCCTCTTTCAAAAATACGCAGTTTCAAAAATAAAATCATCTCATTTAGAGTTCTAAAAGTGGAGATATCATGGATTTAAAATCAGCAAATTTTCAGAATTTCAGTGACAACCGCGAAAATTGTGGAGCAAAAATATTTTGACTGGGTACCCAGATTTCTATTTCGATTTCGTGGGTAGAAGCATAGTGGTTTTTTCGGTTCCAGACACATGCTATAATAGTGATTCGAAGCAATATAAATCGGGTTATGCTCATTTTAAAAAATTTCATCTCAAAACCCTAGCTCTAACTACGGGTTTTTGAGCATTGGGTGGAATTTATGCCACATTTTTTTTGGCACTGTGATTATTGCAGTAGTTCTTCTTCTTGTAGCGGTATTTTTCATTTGGATCAGTGAATAAACCCTATCTACTTAACTGTGGGAAGTAATTGGGCATAGCCCTAAAACTCATTGTGAGGAGTACCACAGGAACCCCGAAGTAGCTGGCCATTGAGAGGACCTGCCAAACGAAAAGGGAAACGAACCCCACTAGATTGACTAGATTCTCATCCATGAGGAAAACCAAAGAACTGTTGTTTTTGGCCAAGTGGTTAGTAGTTTTACCTGCACCGTGAAGTGAGGGGTACTGCCCCAATACTCAAGCCTGAGACAACCTTGGTGGCTAAGTGAATACCTTTGAACCATTAGGAAGTCAAATATACCTAGGGTCCATATCTATTTACAGTTGATAACACGTATAATTCTAGACTTGTCACAAATCATTTACTCCAATTCAAGTTGATAAACCACAGCCACATATCATTTCTTCAGGAAAAAAAAATGTTTTTCAGCCATATATTCCTTGATTTAGCTCCATTCACTATAACCCCTATCATTCCATTCTACATATTTCATTCATTGAGGACCCTATCCCAAGTCCACTTCCCAAAGCCCAAAATTCCATCTCCTTTTTTCACCCCGCTTCTGAACTTCACATTTTATGTTTCCTTGTCCTTCAGAAAGTGTCCACAACCTAGTTACCCACTCGCGTTTTTTCCTAACTCAAAATTTTCCTTTTCTAAAACCCTATTTTTTTTGTTTTTCCACCCATTTCTGATTTAAAAAAATAAAAATTAAAAAATTAAAAAAAAAATTGCTTATGGTTGTCATCCGCGCAGGAGAAAATAGATAAATGGAAGAAGAACTTGTCACCCTTAAGACCAAACTCGAAGATCTAGATCAAAGATTTCTCGACCTCCATCTTTAGTATTCAACCATGAGTAACCAATAATATCCTGAGTCTTCTATCGGCACTGTGTTTTCTGCTTCTAGAAACTTTTGTGGGCCGAAGATTGAATTCCCTCGCTTCAATGGTGATGATCCAAGTGGATGGATACACAAGGTAGAACAATACTTTAATAAGCATAACACTTTTGGTGTCACCAAAGTCCCACTTGCATCATTTCATTTGGAACATGAATCCCTTCAATGGTTCTATTGGTACATCAAGGATCATGAAGAGCCCCAATGGACAGATTTTTGCCAACACCTTTTGCACTGATTTGGCCCTAGTGGTTTTGATGAATTCACAGGAGCACTCACCAAACTTCTCCAGACTGGCATGGTGAGAGAGTATCAGACAGAATTTGAGAAATTATTCAAGCACATAGCAATATTTTCTGATGCATTCTACAAGATTTGTTTTATCATTGGTCTTAAGGATACAATTCGATCTGAGGTTAACATGTTCTGTCCCAACACAATGATGGAAATCCTAGGGTTGGCTAATTTGACAGAGAACAATATCAGGGCTTAGCAATGCCCCAAATCCACTTTTTTTCCATTCAGCAATATGGTTTCCCAGAGATGTCTAATCCCTCCAACTCCTAGACCCGCTCCTATCAAGAATTTTTCTGAAGCTGAGATGCGGGAACGTAGGGAAAAAGGAATTTGTTATAATTGTGATGGTAAATTCACCCGGGGACATCAATGCACTGAAAAAAAACCCTATCTCTCGAATTTGGTTTCTCCACCTGCACTTGAAATTTGTGAAGATTCTCAAGATCCAGTAGACGATCAGGTCGACATTCAGTAGCCACCTGTTGACCCTCATTCTCATGATGAACACCCAGATATATCTCTCCATGCATTAGCCAAAGTCACCACCCCACAAACCATGCATGTCAAGGGTTTCTTCAAGAAGATTCCTCTTACAATACTCATTGATTCTGGTAGCACCCATAACTTCATTGACCCTCAGATTTCCAAACAAGCTGATAGTTTTGTCCATCCTTGCGTTATCTTTCAAGTCATGGTTGCCAATGGGAGCACCTTACCTTGAAAAGCAAAGTGTCACAATGTGTGTATCTCTATTGGAGATTATAACTTGCGCTCTAACATGTCTTTCATGCCTCTAGGAGGATGTGATGTGATTTTGGGAACTCAATGGTTATGCACACTTGGACCCATCTTATGGGATTTTGTTGAACTATGGCTGCAATTTTTAGTCAATGGAAACAAACACACATTCAATGGCTTACAACCAAGTTCTCTCAGCATCATCAGTTCCCATTGCATGGAAAATATCCTTGAGAAAATTTCACATGGTGTCATCGCTCAGCTCCATTTCATTCAGATGCAACCTTCAGGAGTCTCAACTACTCCCTTGGATCTTTCAATTCGATGCACCCTTCATATGCCTGATTTTTCCAAGCTCTTCACTTATGAGAGTGATGCTTATGACAATGGACTTGGGATTTTCCTATTTCAATATTAACATCCCATTTTATTCACCAATAATCCCTTTCTAGAAAGAATTTATCCACCTCTACATATGAGAAGGAAATGATGACTATTTTGCACACAGTACAAAAGTGGTGGCCATCCCTCTTAGAGAATCCTTTCGGCATCGAGACGGATCACCAAAGTTTGAAATATTTCCTGGAACAACGGGTCTCATCCCTAACACAACAGAAATGGGTTAGCAAAATCAGGGATTATGACTATAAGAAGGCTCAAGACAATCTTGTGCTAGATGCTCTTTTCCATACATTTGATGCCCATGTTTCTCTTTCAGTTATTTCTCTGCCTATTCCAACTTGGTTACACTTTGTTCAACGAGGCTATGTCAAAGACTCCTCATTATCTGAAATCATCCAACCGTTGGCTAGTAACCCTTCTTTGGTACTACATTTCTCTTGGGATGGCTCTTCTTTGAGATACAAGGGTCATCTGGTGCTTCACCATAGCACATATATTAAACATGCAGTTTTTTATGAACTCCATGCTTCTCCATCGGCAGGGAACTCTAGGTTCATGAAAACATATGAGAGGGCACGATGTCACTTCTTTTGGAAGGGAATGAAACAAGAACTTCAATAGATGGTTTCTGAATGTGCTCCTTGTGAGCTCCACCAAGGTAAAACTACACTCCTTTCTGGATTGCTCGAACCTTTGCCCATCCCTACAAGGATTTGGACATATATTTCAATGGATTTCATTGAAGGGATCCCTACATATGGAGGGAAGATCATAATCTTGGTTGTGGTTGATCGACTCTCCAAATATCATCATTTTTGTTCTCTCATACCTCCATATACCACCTCCTCAATCGCACAAATTTTCATGGACAAGATATTCCTTCTTCATGTATTCCCTTCTTCCATTGTCTCAGACCGCAATGCACCTTTCACAAGTCATTTTATTCTTACTAACACCAAACTGAATATGAGTTCATTTTATCACCCACCAATAGATGGTCTGAATGAAGTCATCAACAAATATTGGAAAACTTATCTTCGTTTTTTCACCTCTGAAGAACAAAATCTGTGGGAAAAGTGGCTCCCTCTCACTGAATGGTGGTACAATACTTCCTACCATACTGCATCTCAAACGACTCCATATGAAGTAGTTTATGGTCACACACCTCCAGTACTCCTTCCATACACCCCTAGCAATTCACCAGTTCAGGCCATTGACATGGTTCTTCAAAATCAATATCATATTCTTCACCTTCTGTAGGATGATCTTCGCATGGCCAGAACCCGCATGAAACACCAAGCCGATCAGCATCGTTCTGACCGCACTTTTCAAGTTAGTGACATGGTTTTTCTTCATCTGTAACCTTACAAGCAATCCTCCTTTAAACTCAATAGGAATCAAATGCTCGCTACAAATATCTCTCTTCCATATACAGTTCTTTATAAGATTGGGTATGTTGCTTATAAATTGGCACTTCCTCCTCCTTCTTGCATTCAGCAAGTGATTGGCATGAACATCGGAGCACAAATTGTTTTACCAGAACAAGATAATGAAGGATCCATCATTTCAGATCTAGTGGCCATCCTCAATAAGCTCACTTTTCAACTTCTCTCTCGGTCCATCATAGAGGTCTTAATTCAGTGGCACAACATGCAACTAGAGGATGCTACATGGGAACCGCTCCTTCAGATTCAGCAATAGTTTCCACATCTAAAGCTTTGAGGACAAATTTTTTTTTTAAGAGGGAGGGGATGTTAAGAACCCATGTCAACCCTCCTCTTTATTTTGTTATTATATTTTATCGAATGCATATGCTTTGTAATTCGTCCCATCAGTATGTTGTATTATCCCACATTCATGGGGAGTAAGTAATAGTTGCTCAGTTGTCTAGTTATTATGTTGCATTATCCCACATTCATGGGGGGTAATAGTTGTTTATATTAGACTTAGTATATAAGTATGTGTTGAGGCTAATGAAAGCATCTAAGAGTTATTTTGTATTGAGCTTGCTCAAAGGAGTTTCCCCCTCGAAGTGGCCCGCGATCAATAAAATCTCTTTTGTGCTCCAATATTTCTGTTATATCGTGCATTTTGATTGTTCATTGCAGGAGGTTCTCCACATAAAATCTGTTACAAATGTATATTTTCAGCAGTATTAAGATAATATTATGATCATATTATTGTATGTGTATGATATTTTGATAAAAGGAAGCACACTTTCTTTGATTTCCTTTATAAAAACTGCTCTTCATGATGCTTTTGAAATGAGTGATTTGGGCCTGCTAAGACAGTTTCTCGGGATGGAAACCACTCAAGACTGTGATGGGATAATGGTGAATCAGTAAAAATATGTTTCATACCTATTAATTAAGTTTAGCATGGCTTATTGTAAGTCTGCACCATTTACTTTCCTCTCAGGAATCAATCTTGAAGAGGGAAAATCCACTCCACCCATGGATTCCACTATTTACTGCCAGTTGATCGGAATCTTGCTATACTTGACACATTCAAGGCCTGACATTTGTTATGATGTGAATGTTGTCTCAAGATATATGTAGCAGCCTCATGAGCTCCATTGGAAGGAATCCAAGAGGATCCTTCTGTACATTTAGGGTACTAGATCCTACGACATTCACTATGTTGCAGATTCTGAGCTAGACTTGGTCGGTTTTACAAATTCACATTGGGCGAGGGATACCATAGATAGGAATTCCACTTATCGGTATGTTGCTATGTTTGGTGGTGGCCCCATTTTCTAGTCCAGCAAAAAGCAAGCTTCTATTCCACTTTCTTCAGTAGAGGCCGAGTATAGGGGAGCAATAAATGCTTGCATCCAGACAGTTTGGATGCAAGGCATTTTGTCAGAGTTTGAGATTGGTAGTGCTTTATCCACAGTCATATTTTGTGAGAACCAATTTTTTATCAAGATCTCAATGGATCCAGTTCAATAGCATAGGATCAAACATGTTGAGATCCACATGCACTACATCAGGGAGTTGGTGCATGACAGGACAATTGTTCTGCAATAATGCCCCACAGAGGAGCAGATTGCAGATATTTTCACCAAGAACTTTACTGAGAAAAAGTTCACTTACATCCGTTCACTGTTAGGGGTGGGTTCATCAGGGTGAAGATAGTTACTTATTTAGTGTTCAACTTGTGGGTGGGTTTTGTTCTGACTGGGTTTTCCCTTTTTGCTCACTTAGCATTTATTTGAGCATTTAAGAGTTACTTTTTGTACAGGGTGACCTATGGCCTTTATTGTCAGGGCCCTAGCATTATTTTTTTACTCCTCCACATGAGTATAGATTAAGGGGGGGTGTTGGAGTCATTATCCAACCCACACATCTTTATTTGGTCAATTCGGCCTAATTATCCACTTATCCTAAGTTATTGAATCAAATTACTGACATCAGCATCAATGCCAGCACACTCCTTCAATCAGGGAGGCCAACTAAACCTTCTCTTTCAACATAGGAGGCTAACTGATCTCCCTCCTTCAATAAAGGAGAAATTATGGGATGATCTGCATGACCTAAGCACCCCAATTCAGTTAACTCATTGTTGTTCCACCTACCTTCAGTTAAACTGCAGCTGCATAGGTGCCTCCATCACTATTTTTCCCATTTTTGGTAATTTCCAGTTAACTGGAGTTATTTAAGGCACCTCCAACTACTTTTGATGAGTTAGTTCAATTCAGTTCACTTGATCTCACCTAAATGGATTCAGATATGCACCCCCACCTATTTATTGATATGCAATTGGGTTCTATTCAGTTAGACACGGTCATTACTGCCTCAAATTTAGTTAGGATCAATTAGATCCAATTATGGTTGTGATTAGTGGTTAACCAATGTGCTTAGTGTGGCTAATTGAAAATTAAGCCACTCTCATGTTATGCAATTCAAATGACCTGCTTGGGATTTGAATTTTCTTGCTATTCATGCAAGTGTATCACATTGTATCTCTGCTTTTGATTATTGAATACATTCTTACAGCTGTAACTCATAATTGATGTTTGTTCCATTTCAAATTTCTTGTAGAATTGATTATGAATCTTCTGTGAGTTGTTTCTTAATCCCATATTACTGTGACTCAATTTTCATACTCTTTTAATTACATGCCATGGAGTCTGGGAAAAAAATTTAATTATGCTTTCTATCGTAAAACAATTTTAAAGTTTAAGGACAATTAAGCCTCTCTAATTTTTTATTTTATCTTAGTTTAATTTTTTGATACTACCCAATGTATCTTTCATCATTGTTCATTTTTTATAAATAGTATTGGAAGAATTTGTTTTGAAAAATGTAGTTGTTGGGACCATTGATACTTCTCTGTAAAATTGTTAAAAGGTTTTGAATGAAAAACTATGCACTGAATAATTGTTTAATTATTGCATTTTTCCATCGTGGGCCTTTAATTCGGTTGGTGTTTTTTCTTGATATTAAACCTAAGGTACTTTGTTGTAATTTTTTTTTTAAATTTACCTGGTAGCATTGGCCATACGACCTTGAAAACTCAACTGATTAAGTATTCCTAAAATAGTGATTTATATAGAAATTGTCTTTTTTGTTTAACAGGTAAATTCCTAAAATCATTACACAGATTTTGCTCGGATTTGAAGTTAAAATGAAATCCCACCACGTTAGTTATAAAATCTGTTGTTTCTATGAATTAAAGGGAAGGGATTGCTATACGGCTATGGCCTGATTTCAAATAGATTTTAGTCATGGCTATTGTAGTTTTCAATTGATATTTTAATTCTTAATAGAAGGGACTTTATAGGTTTCGAACCTTGGTTTGTTAACCATTTTTAATAATAGAAAATTTTGATTTTATATAAAGAAGATATATGTTTATTTATTACATTTATATTGAAACTATCATTTTATTAATGTAATCCTCTTAACCCTAACTTGTTATTCTGGAAACGATAAACCTCTCAGCCTCTTGGTTGTAGTTACCTATTAATTTATTTAAACAAAAAGCCTTCTGGCTATGTAAAAGACATGATACCTGTGTAAATTTAGAATTTACTAAGCCTTTCGACTAAAATGGGATTTTTGGTCTGGTTGACTACTATTAACTAAAATAATTCTACTCTTTATTTTTGTATGGGTTTTAAACCCCTCAGCTATAAGCCACAGTGAAATCGAGCTATGTTTAATACTATAACGAGTTTTTAAATGGTATTTAATGGTTTTACTAAAATTACAAAAATAAACCCTATTTAAGAAAGCAAAGATAGATGTACCTTCGATAGGTAAGCATATATTTACCATTGTTAAACCTATTAAGAAAATCTGTAACCTAGAAGAATTTTCTGCAAGGATAAAAAGAAAAACTAAAGTAATACTAACAGATTGATATCGATAATACCTTAAGGAAATACAATATTGTTTCTAAATAAGGAATATGAAATATATTACTAACTTTTATTGTGAAAACTCTAGGTAAACAGTAACTTACATTTACCGATAAAATTGATAGGAAATAAAATATATCCCTACTTTAATACAGAGACAAATAATACTTTTGAGAAAGCTTTAAACATCCATAATTTCTTTCATATACAAATAAAAACTTTAAATATAATAACCAGAACATAATAGAACGTGCTAACTTCGAATGGGACAAACACCCAAAGAAGACCATTCCTCCCAATTGTCTCCTGAAAGCAGCGAAGATCGCTTGCTTTAGGACCCCCGAGCCTAATCACTAAACCACCTCGATGAAGATGTTGTGTAGAAGCCTACATAGTACTCTCTGTAACTTCACACTCACACTTGCAGACTTAAACTCTTAGCAATTCACCTTAGCTTCCTCCTCATCGAATTTCTCTTGAGTGCCTAAATTTTTAGTTTCCAACAAAATCACAAGGCTATAATCACTTAGGATGTAGTGATCCTCCTGCTCATTTGATGGTATATATAAGCTTGCCTAGGTCTTTGGGTCAGTTTTGTAATTAAATGAGCCACCTGCTTAGTTCCTCTTTCTAGGGAACATGAACAGAATTATATGGATGTTTCCTCCTAAGACAACTAGAAAGTGAATGATTTTTCTGCCATTTGTCATTTTTTTGTTCTACAGGAGATCATTCCTCCTTGTGGGTTAGTGAACACTCTTCAACAGTATTCTTTGGATAGGTGTCTCTTCTTTTAATTATTTAATAAATAAAATATTCAATTACAGTCTTCTAGACCATCCTTGTTCAACAACATAATACTTTACAATAAACTTTAAAGTAAGGTTTTCTCAAAAATAAAATGTTTTTCAATTCTAGGTGGGTTACAATTCCTTCATTCCTGGGTTGAGATTCAATATGTAATGTGGATCTACTTCAACCATACCACGTAGCATTGTTGGAACAGAATGACTTACAGATAACAACACCCAAATATATCCATCCATATGTTCAAGAGCCTCTTCCTTGCAACACCATTGTAGGATGAAAAATACACCATAAACAGATGAACTCAATTCCCTTGTTTCAGGTGGCTAAATCCGGACAACTCCCAACACAAGGAAATTGGTACTCTACTACTGAACTAACCAACAAGCTTCCTAATCTATACGAGCAAAAAATGGGGACTGTTGTTTCTTAAGGAAGGAGGTATGATCTAGCCAAAATTTGGCATTGTTTATCGGAGAGGACAGATGCCAACCATGACTTCGACATGACCTCAAAAAGTTTTGCCCCTCAACATGACTTTGTTGGCCATAATTTTTGTTTATGGACAACCATAGAGAACTAACCCACACAAGGCGCTTAACACAACCCCCAATGTGTTTGGTGTATCTAGTTATCGCAAGTTATGGTCTTAGTACCATCTAAATTTGCTCTCTCAAATGAAAAACTAATTAACAAATAAATAACTAATGAAAACTACCTATCCTATTTAAAACCTACTAAATTAAAACTTGTTATTTAGATCTAATCTATGTCTTTCTCTCTTAAGTAGAGTCTTTATTTTATGTTTTAAGAAGTTTAATAAAAAACTAATTAAAGGATAAAACATTAACTAACTGTAATATAAACAACCTATTTAACAACTGCTGATTTTTAAAAATAGAGAAACTAAACTATAAAGTGAAAAAATAAATGTAATATATGGGTCGTATATTGGCCAAGACAAAACTAGTAACTATGTTAATGTTCTACTGATGATAGAGATAAAAAAAGTTAGATGATATAACTATGAGAAAAATCATCAAAGTTGATAACAAAAATAACTTTTTGTTTAGTAATAATATTTATAATTAAAGAACAATAAACATAAAATTATTTATCGTCCCGAAATATAAAATATCAAAGAACAATTAACTTCTATCGTTTAAATATTTGAAATTAAAAATGATTAATTACTTAATTGGATATCTGTAGAAACACACATGCATCAATAAGTAAATTAATATACAAAATATTATAGAGTCGGATTTAGTTAATAAAATTAATTAACATGACTCATACAATATAAACATCAAATATCAAAATGAGTTTGTGCTTTGAGTAATTCATTAACACTTCACAAAATTATAACAAAGTATAATTAAAAATGATAATAATAGAAGAAAAACCTAAAATTAATATATATGTATGAATATTCAAAAATTGAGTTCAAAACGATACGAATTTTTAAACAAGTGCTTAATAGTACCACAGAGATGAAATCCGAAAAGAACTTTTAAGCACAACTAATGTCTTTACTCCCAATGTAGGTAGTCTCCTAATGCATACTTGAATCCTCCATTTCAATTCATTCTCATGACTTATATGTCAAAAATAATCAACTACTTCCATAATTCTATCAGTTTTTTAACAGCTGTTAAATAATCAAACAAATGGTTCTCATAATCGTTTTGTTGATAAAATAATGGAGACTATGAATAGTTAATATCTCAAAAGAAGAAACTTGGAATCTTGACCATCATAAGGAGTAAACGTTTTAACATTTGATAGAAAAATTTGTGCGCATCCAACAACATCAAAATCAAAACACATCCATAATAGACACTTGCAATAACCAATTAACAACATATTAAATTTCATTTAAAATCATATTCAAATGAATGAAACAACATTAAACAAATTTTAAGCATGACCACAAAATATTTGATTCTATTAATATGCTAATTTAATCACTTATTTTTTGTTTAAATATCAAAAGCATGTTTGTGGAAATTGAACCCAAGTGATAGATCAATTACACTCACAAAATTTCTAATCAAACATGCAAAATTCACACAAAAGGAGACTGAAATTCGAGCATAAATTAATCATGTATTAAATAAGTGTACATTATCCAACCATATGAAGTAATAGGCTTCTAAAATATATAATTACATTATATATTCAAAATAACTAGGTTGCTATTCGAATTGGTCAAAAAGCAGACTTACTAAAACTAGTCAAATCCCCCATAGGTGCAAGAAAGACTTTCCAAATATATGAAGATGCTCACGAATTGGATAAAGAAAGTGGGAAACATAATAATTTATGTAAATACAACTCATTCATGCTTTTGTTTGTAGAAAATGAAGTACGATGATGTGAGAAGAAAAAACAAGGCAAGTTCTCCTAGACTAGCTTTTCCTTTATGCCTTAAAACTGGTGTAGAGCAAGGAAGCTTTCAGAAAAAATAGAACTGTGCTTTTAGGAACCAGGAATAAAAGAAGACTTGATAAAATAGTTTCCAGGATGATTCCAAAGTTCTCCATGACCCATTTTAGCAAGTATTGACTTCTAGGTGCATGTGGAAGCCAACTAGCATAGAGAGGAATCTAGGAATCTAGGAATAAGACAAAAATGATTAATTAATGTCAAATATGGGTAACTATGGGTTGATTATTCTAAAAAATCCCCTTAATACTGAATCTATGAGTAAATATAAAAAAACTATAGGGACTAACAACACGTCTTAGAAACCATTTACATACTGCATGTCCATATAACCAAGGAAAGAGGCAAAACCCAGTGGGAAAAAACCTCCCTGAAACATGGACAGGAAACAAAATTTTGGAAATCTTGTCATCAATCATGCTCCACCACATGATCAGTAATCCCCAATAGTGATTTGATATTACTGAAGGTATTCTCACAAAACACTTTGGTGAAGATGTCTGCTACTTGCTCTAAAGATGCGCAGTAGAGTAGAGAAATGGTACCATCATACACAAGCTCCCTGATGTAGTGCATATGGATCTCAATGTTCTTGGTTCTCTTTATTTGAACTGGATTAGTGGAGATTCGAATGGTGCTTTGATTATCACAATATATGAATGTTGAAAACTATGATTCAAAATCACATTCTCCAAGTATCCCATGCAACCATAAACATTGAGTAGCTGTATTCATAACTCCTCTATACTTTGCCTCTATAGATGAGAGTTCTATGGCACTCTGATTCTTACTTGACCAGCTGATTGGTCCTTCTAAAAGCATGAACACATATCCTGAATTAGACTTTGATTCTTTTTGTCACCTACCCAATCACTGTCAGTAAATCCAACTAGCTCTAAGTCATATTTTGCTTTATAGAAAATCCCATGAGTCCTTGTTCCCTGAACAAAGTTTAGGATCCTCTTGGCTGCTCTCCAATGGATCTCATGAGTTTTATCCATGTATCTTGAATCCACACTAACTGCATAATATAATTCAGGTCAAGTGTGTGTAAGATAAAGAAAACACCCAATCAACTGCCTATACAGTATGTTATTTACCATAGGAGAAGAACGTGCTTCCTCAAGCTTAACTTCTGAAAGGAATGGAGTCTTGCTTGGCTTGCAATATTTCATACTAAACTTGGTGATAAAATCTGAAGCATACTTGGACTGATGAAATTTTATTCCATGTTGGGATTGAGCAATTTTGAGACCCAAGAATTGTCTCAACAACCCCAAATTTGTCATGGAAAATGCATGGTTCATTGCATCCCTCAAAGAGGCAATCTCTTTCTTTGAACTTCCTATAATCAGTAGGTCATCCACATAAAGAATAATAATCTTTAAAGAACCATGAATCAGCTTCAAATATACATTAGTATCATACTTGCATCGAACAAAACTTAGTGACAGCAAAAAGCCATCAATCTTGGCATACCAAGCCCTGGGGGCTTGCTTGATCCCATACAATGATTTATTTAACCTGCATACTAAATATGGATTAGAAACAAACTCTTTAGTTTTCTACATAAAAATATCTTGATTAAGATATTCATTTATAAAAGCACACTTCACATCCATGTGATGTACTTCCCATTGCTTCGAAGCTGCAATGGCTAGAGCTAACCTTATGGAGTCCATCTTTGCCACTGGTGCAAAGGTATCATTGTAATCAATACCATGTACTTATGAGTAGACATTTTCTAATATTCTTTCCTTATATTTCAAAGGTGAACCATCAACAGAAAACTTATTTTTGAAGACCCACTTACACTTTACTAGCTTTCTCCCAGTGGGAAGATCAACCAATTTCCATGTGTTGTTCTTCTGGAGCGAGCTGAATTCTTATTTCATGGTTGTTTTCCATATTGGATCATGTGTTGCATATTCATATGTTTGAGGATAATATTCAACCATAAAATAACACTTCTCAGCAAAGAGTGGTTTTTTCACACAAAGGGAACTCTCAAATTGAGATCTATTCCTCTTAGTGTCACTAGGATTTCCAGCTAGTTCCCCAACTGCATGAATGGTCCTTGCTGCCCATTTTGGTATTGTAGGGCTGTTAGAATATGCATTTAAATCATCATTATCAGACATATAAGAATCATCAAACTCATTATTATCTTCACTTACAATCACAAGTTGTGGTGATGAAGAGGACTCTCCAACCTCAATTGTTGCTAAAGGCTCTTCTTCTAACTGAACACTTATCTCAATGAAAGATTTTTTGTGGTCAAGTTTATTAGATTATGCCCTTTTGAATCTTCATAACACCCAACAAATAGGCACTCTTGGATTTAGGTTAGCATATCATTCCTCTTTTCAGTTGGAAGTCTAGCCCAAGCCTTTGAGCCAAAAATCCTGAAATGGGTCACATCTGACTTGTTCCCACTCTAAGCTTCAAAAGGAGTAATACCATCAAGATGCTTATGTGGCACCCTATTCTGGATATAGGATGCATATTTTATAGCCTCGTCCCAAAAATTTGGTGGCAAATTTTTAGCCTCCATCATGCAAGTTTCCATCTCCTTCAGTGATCTATTCTTTCTCTCAACAACACCATTTTGTTGTGGTGTGTAAGGAATAGAATGTTGCATTTGGATACCTAAATATTTTCAATACTAGATGAAATCATACTTCACATACTCACCACCATTGTTATATTTGAGGATCTTGATTCTCCTCCCAGACTGGTTCTCAACCAAGGCTCGAAAGACCTTGAAGAGGTCAAAAACTTCATACTTGCGCTTTAGGAAATAGACCCAGCGATACCTGAAAAACTCATCTATGAAAGTGAGTGCATATTTGGCTTGACTCATGGACATATTAGGAAATGGACCAGCAATGTCAATTTGGATCAACTTAAGGGGTGTAGAGGTTCTTTCATGACTAGCTCTCTCATACTTGTGCTTTGGGTGTTTTCCTAGGATACAACCTTGACATACTCATTTAGAAAACTTGATCTTTGGTAACCCTATGAACATATATTTATCACTCAAATTAGAAAGATACTTAAAATTAATATGGCCAAATATTTCATGCAAAATCTTTCTTGCTTCATTAGCATGATTAAGAAGAGCAAGGCGCTTTGAGTAGGGTACAAAATGGGAAAACTTGTATGCCTTCGAAGTGTGATCAACAACACCTTTTGCTATGACTTAACCATTCAAAATATCTATGATTTCAACTTCATTGGGGGACAATATGACTTTCTTTGGAGGCCCATTGTGATTCATGTGATACACTGAAAAGAGATTAGACGAAAGACCTGGAACATACAACACATTATTGAAATTACCATGGTCAAGATCAATCCTTCCCTTTCCCATACTATCAGTCAGAGAGTTATCTCCCAAAACTATTGGTGGACCTTCCAACATGTCAAGAGAGGAAAAGATCTCCCTTGTCAAAACCATGTGTCTGGAAGCTCCATAATCAATGATGAAGTTAGGTGAGCTTGAGGTGCAAGCAACCAAGGCATGTACTCTCTCCTTGTCTTCTGAATTTTATCCTCCTTCCCTCTTCTTTGAGAAATCAGGAAGGGAGATTTTTTTATTCTCCAGGAGTTGGGTCAACATGTCAATTTTATTTTTCATACAAGAGCTCTATGGATGATAGCCCTTACTGCAGTATGTGCACTTGCTCATTTCTCCTTTGTTCTTCTTCTTCTGGAAGTTCTTCTTGGAGCTTGAGGGCTCCTCTTGAGACTTTGACTTGTCTCTCTTTTGCTCAAGTAGATTTTTAGTTTTTTTCTTTATTTTTGAATCCACCTTTGAATCTCCAACAACCAAATCTTGGCCTTTCGAAGGTTTGATAGTGCCCATCATCACCAATTTATCTTTCTCCTGGGTGAGGGATTCCATGAACTCAACAAGCTTAGGAATCTTCAAGGTTCGAGCTGTCAATTTAGTGGCATGGAAGGTTGAAACAAACACTGAATACTTAGGACCATGCTTTGACAGTATGGTCAAGACTAGTTTCTCTTCCTTCTTTTCAATCCCACATTGTTTTAGCTGTAAAACAAGGGCCTTAAACTTGGAAAAGTAGATTTGCAGTGATTTGAAGCTACTGGGACTCAAGGAGATCAATTCATTCTTGATTTGATGTCCTCTCATCTCATTTGTATTTCTAAAAATCTCTTCAATATTCTCCCACACCTCATTAGGATATGTCAATGAATCAAGATGAAAGAGGCAGTCTCTTGAAATGATCAAGCACAAAAGACCATAGGCCTCATCCCTCCTATTGTGCCATTTGATTTTCTCTGCAGTTGCATTGGGCTCCACCTTAGTAGCCATGGTAACCCTGTAGAGACATTTCTCTCTCAAAAATATCTCCATCTTAGCTTTCCATTCAAATAAATTGAATGGATTCAAGATGATCCTTTGAGATTGGTCCATATCTCAGCTCATGTGCCTTTCAGTCAGCATAATGCACTCTCAGTCAGTGATGTCGAACCTGCAATAAAAATTTGGAAGGAGATAAATCGATATACAAAGGCTCTGATACCATGTGGAAATTGAACCCAAGTGATAGATCAATTACACTCACAAAATTGTTAATCAAACATTCAAAATTCACACAAAAGGAGACTAAAATTGGATCATAACTTAATCCTGTATTGTATAAGTGTACATTAGCCAACCATATGAATTAATAGGTTGCTCAAATATATAATTATGTTAACACCCAAAAAGTGTTCACTACCTCATCTACCCCACTACATGGCTCATTTGTCCATTTTCCTACCATATTTCCCTTAGAAACCCCTTTTTTCCTCCAAAAATATCTAAAATTCCTCTAAAATAGCAAAAATCCCCTAAAAAGGGAAGAAAAAATATAAAATAATGAGGAAAAGGAGGAAAAAACCCTATACAGCTGCCCTAAACCAT
>LPNX011150203.1:737258-766099 GCA_001517045.1 Pseudotsuga menziesii
TTGGAGCTTGGAGAAACCATCTTGGATCACTGCAAAGGGCTTCACCAACCTTCACATTGGAGGTAACATTAATACAAAAGCCATTCTTTATATCTTGTTTTTCTGTTTCATGCACATGTTTAGAGTAATTTATATTTCTATTTTAGCATTTTAATTTACATTTACTGAGCTGCTACTAAGGATTTCCTTCTCCTTAGTAGATGCTCATTCGCACAAGCTAGGGGTAAAACCCTAGCTACAAATTACATGAGAGATTCAAAAGAACTAGTTTGCTATTCGAATTGGTCAAAAAGCAGGCTTACTAAAACTAGTCAAATACCCCATAGGTGCAAGAAAGACTTTCCAAATATATGAAGATACTCACAAATTGGCTAAAGAAAGTGGGAATGCTAATAAGTGATGGAAAGAAAACTCATTCATGCTTTTTTGGGGGGGAAATGGAGGATGGTGTTGGAAAAAAAACAAGGCAAGTTCTCCTAGACTAGCTTTTTCTTTATGCCTTAAAACTGCTGTAAAGAAAGCAAGCTTTCAAAAAAAAGCAAAACTACACTTTTAGGAACCAGGAATAAAAGAAAACTTGCTAAAATAGTTTCCAGGGTGATTCCAAAGCGCTCCATGACCCATTTTAGCAAGTATTGACTTCTAGATGCATGTGGAAGCCAACTAGCATAGAGAGGAATCTAGGAATCTGGGAATAAGACAAAAATGATTAATTAATGTCAAATATGGGTAACTATGGGTTGATTATTCTAAAAGTGTTAACAGTAACTAAAAAAAACAAGTTTTAAGTCGTGGAACTAGTGGAAAATGAGATATTAGTGACAAAAAAAATGACGAAAATTTGCATATCAATGACCACTTTTGGTTTGGCGATCGTTGGTGGCTAATTTACGGTCTTTTATTACATGACCAAAATTGGTCATTTTTATTTTGGTCATTTATAGCTTGTCAGTTGGTCATTAATTAGGTCATATATTTGGTCATTAATTTGGTCATATATTTGAATCAAAGACCAAATATATGACCACATTTATGACCAAATTAATGACCACATGACAAACTAGAATATGACCAAATTTGATCGCGTAGTAAAAGACCGTAAATTAGCCACCAAAATTGTTTTTTGGTCATTGATATGCAAACTTTGGTCGTTTTTTTTGTCATTTATATCTCATTCTTTGGCCACATATCTCTCAATTTTTGGTCATTTTATATGCAATTTTTTGTCATTAATATCATTTATTGGTCACTAATTTAGTCATTTTTAGTCGTTTTATTTGTGGTTATTATATTTTAGTAGTTTTAATGGTTTCCATTATTAATCAATATAATTTTTAAAATGATATTACATTTAAAATAAATAAATAAAGAATCATACATTATTTATCATCATCTAATACACATGTAAATTATGCAATGACACATTAATTAGTTATTACAACACTTATAAATACTATAAAGTACAACCATATAAGTTTTAAACCACACAAATTATAGTATATGAAATTTCAAGGATTACAATAAATATGAGTGTTTTCAAAAACTATCTCCATATAACTTTACATGAAAATCATCTAGTACATTGATGACTTTTCAAAATATTACAATGGCTAAACCATCTCATTTGTACTTGGCTGCTAAGCCATACTTATATCCCGCGGCAGCTTCAATTAACCCATACTTGGCAGCTTGAAAGAGTTAGCAGCATGCTCTTCATACTCAATGGAAAATACTTAGCAACAAGCTCTTCATACTCAATGGCCCACTTAGTTAAGTTCACTCCTGCAAAATCCAATAAAAAAATCTCACTTGTAAAGTAGAAAAACAATGAAGAAAATTATTTAAAATGTTCAATAGCTAACAACAATAACCAAATTCATGTGCAAAATAGGAAAATCTAATCTAACATTAGGATTATCACCTTTTCTCTATCTCGCGGAGTACCAGATTGTGATAATGCAACCAATGGTGGGATAGCACCTTCTTGAAAAACCATAGCATGAAACCTATTGTTATTTGTACAAAGTTGCAACAAAGCAGGAATTCCCACTACCTCAACCAAAGAAGGAGTGCCCCCTTCTCACTGTTGATGTATTTGTAACTTCGGAATGTATTCACTTGTATATCTTATGTCTTGTACCCTGATGTTTATTCCAGGAAATGTCTGTAATGTATTTGAGTCATGTCATGCCCCGATGTTCCTATCATAAGATTCAATAATGTAAACAATTCATGTCAAGTCATTGTGGGTAACCCACCTATTGTTCAAGGGTTAAAGTCCCCACAATTCTGGGGCCCTAGGGTTATTAGACTCTCCTAGAGAATTTGGCCCCAATGAGTCATTGTCAAGTCGAGAATTAGTATAAATAAAGAGTGAGCCTCTCTATTTAACACACACTCACATACACTCAGTTGTAGCGCATAGCTAAGGAAGAAGAAGTTGTTGGGGCTAGAGAGAAAGAGGCTACTACTTTCGAGATATCATCTTACTATTTTTGGGGCTTTGCTATTGGTGTTGATTCTATCTCTGAGGAAGTTACAGGTTTTTCTCCTTTATGGTTTCCCCAAAGAAAATCTTTGTATTCATTGTCTTATGTTTTTTATTGTTGTTCTTGTTATTCTCTTAGTTAAGATCCTAAGTTAATGCTAGCTTAAATGATAAAAATCTAACATGGTATCAAAACTAACCTACGAAGAAGACACTGTGCAACTGCAGAAACTAGGGCTTCCTAATTTTTGGATCTCTATCCACATATTTTTAGCAAAAAAAGGTTGGGATGACTCTCCTCCCCAGGGCGCATCTATATGTTGAAGCAGAATCTGATTCTAAGCATTTTTAGTTTTTGAGCCGACACCACTGCTGAAAATTAGGGCTTTCCACAGAAATGGAATTTTTGAGTGAGCCCAGGCCTTGATTGATCTCCTCCTCAAAATCAAAGTTTAGAGATCAAGATCAAAGCTTTTGGTTGGACAAAAATCTGGGAAAGTCAAACCCTAATCTTCTCATGAACTAGCACTGTAGAAATTCAGCTCCAGATCCAGATACAACATCTTAACCTGGTAAGATCTAAATATTTTGTATTTCCATTTGAGGTTCTCCGTTAAGATGTCTCATCATACCAAGCTTGAGGGGGATGATAACTTCCGAGCCTGGAAGTATAGGATCTCCCTAGTCCTGGAAGAAAATGAGTTAGACTCCTACATCAATGAGGAGATTCCAGTTCCAAAGGGAGATGAAGCTAAGGCCTTACACAAGAAGAAGTTGGTTATGGCTAAGAGGATTATTGCTGCTTCAATCAAGGATCACCTCATACCACAGGTGTCCTCCCTCAGGACACCTAAATCTATGTTTGATGCCCTAACCAAACTATTTGAAGGAAAGAACATAAACCGAAATATGACCTTGAGGAATTAGTTGAAGAATGTGAAGATCCAGAATGCGGAGACCATACAGTCATATTCACAAGGGTCTCCTAGATCAAAGAACAATTGACAGCAACAGATGAAGAGGTGGAGAATGCAGAGATTATCATGACCACCTTAAATGGTATTCCTAGGACATGGGACTCATTCATTGAAGGGATCTATGCTAGAAAGAAGTTATTCAAGTTCAACAAACTATGGGAAGAATGCTCTCAAGAAGAAGCTTGGATAGCAGCTTGAGAAGAAAAGATGGGAAGTGAAGATCAAGCTCTCACAGTACAATCCAAGAAAACTAGGAATAGCCACCACAAAGGTAAGCACTCTCACCAAAGGAGTAACTTTATAAATCCTAGAGATATGTCTAAGTACATTTTCTATACATGCAATGAAAGAGGACACTTTTTTAGAGATTGTCCCAGAAACAAAAGTATCTCTCACATGAAGAAGGGAAACAAGAGAAGACATCATGCTCATGCTGCAGAGGATGATGAACCTTCCACAAAGACAACTAGACAAGACAGTGATGATTCTTCAAGTGATGAAGAATATGTTCTAATTTCTGCTCTCACAGAAACTATCACACATGGCAGCAATGATTGGCTTATAGACAGTGGTGCTTCCAAACATATGACTGGATTCAAGGAATCCTTTGTGAAACTATCTAAACATGAATCACCTCACAAGGTGAAACTTGAAGATGACTACCAGTATCCAATAAAAGGTAGTGGTGAATCCTCATACAAGCTAGACTCTAGAAATTCTATCAAGATGAAATATGTATTGCTTGTACTTGGACTAAACAAGAACCTCGTCTCCATATCTGCATTGGAAGCAAAAGGAATGAGGGTTGCATTTGTAGATGGTCAAGTACTCATGTGGCCAAAGGGAAAGTATTTTGATGATGCTGTAGTGATTGGAGAATAATAAGGAGGACTATACAAGTTGAAGGTCCAACCAGAACAAGCTTTGGTTCATGATTTGGTAGAACCAAATGAGCTTTGGCATACAAGGCTTGCACATGTGCATTAAAGAACACTACCACTTGCAAGAAAAGCTGTTGAAGGTCTCCCAGAAATGCAGACAAAACATGAAGGTGTATGCAAAGGATGTGCGAGAGGGAAGAACACAAAGAAGACATTTCCAAGGAGCCAGAGCAAGGCAAAAGGAATCTTGGAAATCATCCACTCCGATGTATGCGGTCCAATGTCATCTAGTTCACTAAGCGGGTATGTATACTATGTTTCTTTTATTGATTAGTTTTCTAGAAAGACACAGATATACCTTATGAAGAACAAAGATGAAGTATTCAGCAAGTTCAAGGAATTCAAAGCCTTGATCGAGAACCACAGTGAAAAGAAGATCAAGACCTTTCAATCAGATAATGGCGGAGAATTCACATAAAATGAATTCAAAAAGCTATGCAAAGACTCAACGATTAAGAGGGATTTATCCACTCCATATAATCCACAACAGAATGGGATTGCATAAAGAAAGAATAGAACGATCATGGAAGCATCAAGATAGATGATTCATGATCAAGATCCTACCATGCATCTATGGGCAGAAGTTGCCAGAACAATGGTATATGTACAAAACCATACTCCACACAAAGTACTCGAGAAAAATACACCTGAAGAAGTCTTCTCTGACAAGAAACCAGAAGTCAACCATCTCATAATATTCAGTTGTCCTGTATACATACATATTCCGAAAGAAAAGAGGACGAAGTTAGATCCTTCATGAAAGAAGGTTATATTTGTGGGATACTCTGAAAGATCGAAGGCTTACATAATATACTTCCCAAGAACTAAGAATATTGACATCAGCATAGATGTAACATTCGACGAAGATTCAGCCTACATCAAATCCAGGAAGAGACCGGATAAAGAATCTGAAGAAACAGAAGCACCCATAATTCATGATACAACCATGAACGAAGAAATTCAAGAAGAAGATCAAGAATTAGAAGAACCTTAAGAACATGTAGATCCACCTCAGGAGAAGAATCCTCACAAGAGGAAACCTACTTGGGTACGTGAAATTATCCAAGGTGCAGAAAGATATGGAGCTTCAAAAGAAACACACGGAGGAAGGAAGAGAACTAGGTCCTGTTCCAGTTATGTAGCCTTGCTATGTGACATTATTGATAAAGAACCTTCCAACTATGAAGAAGAGGCAGAAAGGAAAGAATGGAAGGATGCTATGATCGAAGAGTATCAATCGATCATGAAGAATGATGTTTGGGATGTTGTCCCAAGACTAGAAGGGAAGTCCATTGTAAATTCCAAATGGATCTACAAGATCAAGCATGTTGTAGATGGTAGCATAGAGAAATATAGAGCAAGATTTGTGGCTCGTGGCTTCTCCTAGAAATAAGGAATATATTATGAAGAAACATTTGCACCTGTAGCTAGATACACTTCCATCAGATCAGCACTTGCTCTGGCTGTAGTGATGAAATGGAAGATACACCAGATGGATGTCAAGACTACTTTCTTGAATGGTGTAGTGGAAGAGGAAGTGTATGTGGAACAACCACTCGGTTTTGAGACACATGACAGAGAGTCTCATGTGTGTAGATTGAAGAAATCTGTGTACGGTTTGAAACAAGCACCCAGGACATGGTACAACAGAATTGATGCCTTTCTATCCAATTTGGGCTTTACCAAGACTAAAGCAGATTCCAACCTTTACTATAAGGTTGAAAAAGGTAACCCAGTGGTACTCCTACTGTATGTGGATGATCTATTTGTAACAGGTATGGATGGGTTGATTGCTGATACGAAGAGGAAGCTTGCTGCCAAGTTTGAAATGAAAGACTTGGATATGATGCATTATTTTCTAGGCATGGAGGTGTGGCAGAATACGGATGGAATATTCCTTGGACAAGGGAAGTATGTAATAGAGATCTTGAAGAGGTTTGGGATGATGGACTACAAGGCCATAACTATTGGAGTATCAGGTACCTCCACATGGTATAACCGCCGCACCTCTGGGAATATAAAACAAGTGGTTTAACCACCACTCCTGGTGATAGGGCCTTGTGCTGGGTTTCAAATGTTCACCAATATCTGCAAGTTTTGGTGTAACGAAAAACCTTACATGGTATCAGAGCAGAGGTCTCAGGTTCAATTCCCCTGAGCTACGTCGGAGGCAGGGTGTTGGAGTATCAGGTACCTTCACATGGTATAACCGCCACACCTCTAGGAATATAAAACAAGTGTTTTAACCACCACTCCTGGTGATAGGGCCTTGTGCTGGGTTTCAAATGTTCACCAATATCTGCAGGTTTTGGTGTAACGGTAAACCTTACAATAACCAAACCTATGGCATCGAACCTAAAGCCATTGAGTGATGCTTCATCATAAGCGATTGATGCTACGATGTATCATCAGATGATTGGGTCCTTGATGTACCTAACGAACACGAGACCAAATATTTGCATTGATATGAACACCTTGATCCAGTTCCTGACAAATCTGAGACATGTTCACTTGATTGCTGCAAAGCATATTTTGAGGTACCTGAAGGGTACAATTAATTATGGGCTCAAGTACGAGTCAAATCAGAAGATTAACCTGGAGGTTTATGTTGATTCAGATTGGGTAGACAATGCCATTGATAGGAAGAGCACTTCAGGATGCTGCTTCAGTATGGGATCAAGTATGATCTCTTGGTTTAGCAAGAAGTAGTCCTATGTGGCACTGAGTACAGTTGAAGAAGAGTATGTCGCAACTTGTGCAGCTAGTTGTGAGGCAGTATGGCTGAGAAAGATACTGTCTAATTTATTTGATCTCTAGTTAAATGCTAATTATATATATTGTGACAACCAAAGTTGTGTGAAGTTTTTATAGAACCTGATGTTCCATGACAAGTTGAAGCATATCGAGATCAAGTATCAATATATCAGGGATATGGTGTAGAGAGGAGCAGTGAAGCTCCAGTATGTTGCGATGGACGAACAGATAGCTGATGTGTTGATGAAGCCATTGGCCAGAGTGAAGTTTGAATACTTTAGGGAGAAGCTTGGTGTTCTCCAGATCGAGGTTCCCTCCAAGGGGAAAAGATGAGACCTAGAGCCATTCTAACATGGTGAGAGGATTAGGTTCCTTCCATGGTCAGATGTAAGAGCTGATCCATTCTTTCATGGTGAGAGGATTGGTTCCTTCCATGTCAGATGTGAGTGCTAAGCCATTTTGATGTGATTGAAGGATTGGTTCCTACATGATCAGATACAAGTGTTGAATGCCATTCTTGGAATGGAGGCACCTGGTCAGTTACTAGGAATACTCAGTCTGGGATTGAGGGCCATTCTGATATGACTAAGGGATGTAGTCTCACATGATCATATATAAGTGCAGGGCCATTATGATGTGATTGAGGGATGTGTTCCTACTTGATCAAATATAAGGGCTGATGCCATTCTCTGGGAGAATGGAGGCACCTAGTCAATTACTATGAATCCTTAGTCTAGGACTGAGAGCCCTTCTGATGCGGTGTGGTCACACATGGTTGGATGTAAGTCTAGAGCCCTTTTGATGTGGTTTGTTCACACATGGTTGGATGTAAGTGCAGAGCCCTTTCGATGTGGTTTTTTTTGAACATGGTCGGATGTAAGTGCAGAGCCCTTTCGATGTGGTGTTTTTGAACATGGTCGGATGTAAGTGCAGAGCTCTTCCGATGCGATGTGTTCGCACATGGTCAAATATAAGTGTTGTGCCATTCTGGCGCAATGTGTTTACACATGGTTAGATGTGAGTGTTGTGCCTTTCTGACAAGATGAGGTCAAATGTAAGTGTTGGGCTTACCTTTCTGACAAGATGAGGTCAAATGTAAGAGTTGGGAAGGCCATTCTGACTTAGGGTTAGATATAAGTGCTAAAGACCTACATGAAGGGTAGGCCTACAACCAGCATGAAAAAGGGTTGGATCTATGGAACTTCCTGTGATGAGAAGAATCGAGAGATAGCACCATTCTGAGATAGCACCGATGATGATAATCCAGATGTGATGATGATCCAAACTTGATGATGATCTAGATCAAGTGACAATCTAGATTTTATGATGATACAGTGATGATGATCCAGTAGTTATGATGATCCAATAGTGATGATCAAGATCTAGTGATGACCCAGATCCCGTGATGAAGAAGACTTGAAGATGAAGATGACTTGAATATGAAGAATACTTGAAGATGAAGAAGACTTGAAGATGAAGATGACTTGAAGATGAAGAAGACTTGAAGATGAATACAACTTGAAGATGAAGATGACGAGATGATCCATTCGATACAGAGAAGAAGACCAGTGCTAAAAATTGTGTCGAAAGAATACCGTCCTAGTTAAGAGGGAGTGTTGATGTATTTGTAACTTTGGAATGTATTCACTTGTATATCTTATGTCTTGTACCCCGATGTTTATTCCGGGAAGTGTCTGTAATGTATTTGAGTCATGTCATACGCCGATGTTCCTATTAGGAGATTCAATAATGTAAACAACTCATGTCAAGTCATTGTGGGTAACCCTCCTATTGTTCAAGGGTTAAAGTCCCTGCAGTTCCGGGGTCCTAGGGTTATTAGACTCTCCTAGAGAAGTCGACCCTAGTGATTCATTGTTAAGTCAGGAATTAGTATAAATAGAGAGTGAGCCTCTCTATTTAACACACACTCACTCACACTCAGTTGTAGCGCATAGTTGAGCAAGAAGAAGTTGTTGGGGATAGAGATAAAGAGGCTACTTCTTTTGGGATATCATCTTACTGTTTTTGGGGCTTTGCTATTGGTGCTGATTCTATCTCTGATAAAGTTGCGGGGTTTTATCCTTTATGGTTTCCCCGAGGAAAATCTTTGTGTTCATTGTCTTATGTGTTTGATTGTTGTGCTTGTTATTCTCTCAATTAAGATCCGGATTTAATGCTAGCTTAGATGATAAAAATATAACACTCACCAATTGCATATCGACCTTCAAGGATGGTTGAAAGATTGGAAAATACAACAACATCCTTTTCTACCATTCCAGTTGCAGGGTCCATTGGCTCAACAAGAGATTTTACGGATCTAGACCTCACTATGAAAGCCTTGTTGTCATGATAAATAGAAATATTAAATAAAGAAGTGGCATCATCCTTATTTTCTCAAGGAGTGACATCCCTAAGTAGATCCACCAAAGGTGGAATAGCACCTAATTTACCAATACTGATTTTATTTTCTTCCATGACTAAAAGACTAAATAATGTTGCAGCAGCATTCTCTCTCCCTTCAGGATTTACTGTCTTGAGTACAATATCAATGGATCAACAGCCCTAGCAACAAAAATTTCATTCTTTTTGTTGTCATTGATGGATAATTTCAATAAAGCAGTAACAACATTTTCTTAGGTATTCAATTCAGAAGAATGTAGCAGTTCTATCAAAGGCTTGATAGCTTCATAATTTACAATTATGATTTTTTTTTCCATGTTATATTTATCAAGGAGACATGACTCTATTGTAGCTTCTCTTTGTACTTCAATTATATTAGATTCTAGATCCTTTATCATTTTCTCAACTTGTAGTTGAATTCTTGGACCTTCACCCCTTGGACCTGTTGTGACTGTACAAAAACTACAATATAAGATGTATAGTTCTTTCAGGAGATAAAATTCCTTTAATCTTCGCTAGTATTTCTACATAAATTGTTTCTATTTCATTCAATTCAATATCAGCTCCATTGGGAACAGTGACACCATCTGTCATTTTTACATTGTAAGAGGTATCCATTGCAATAGGTGTTTGAGCCAAAGAAGTGTTTCCACTATTAGAAACATCACCATGTACTCCTTAATATTGTCCAACATCTGCACCTCTGGTGCCTTGATGCTTGGGTTTAGGAAGTTGATTTCTAACATTTATGAGGAAAGTGTGATCCTCATTTTCAAACAAATCAAATACTATCTGAAAGGCCAACAAGGCATCATCCTACAAAAATATGAGTAATTAGATTGGTTTCAATTATATACAGTGAAACATGCAACCAAGTATCTATCTAAGCTCAACTATTATCAAGATGTCCTAAACAGTGAAACATGCAACCAAGTATCAATCTAAGCTCAACCATTATCAATATTTCCTAAAATATTTACCTTGTCCCCTCTTAGGAGTTTCTCCAATATACTAGAAACACTCCCAGATCTACTCAAAAACATGAGGCATTGTGAAATGCTTAAATAATCAGGCGATGGTAGTTTTTGATCAATTTTAACAAGAAGAGCAAGAACCTGTAAAAACAACATATATTTCACAAGTCAAATAAAACATCTTTCATATTCAATGATGTTGTTATCTAACTCCAAATAGTTAAGTCCCCCCTGCTAGTTACATGTTTCACTCTTTGTGAGCCAATTGTTGTTGAGGCTCTTCATGAGTCATGAGGAATATCTCACCCTTGTTTATGACCTGGAGGGTAATGCATTTAGTTACATTTAAAGAAATAAAATTCATACTTGAAGCAACTTCAAATATGTAACATTCCACACCAAAATGTGTTCCAGATAACAATGTCATATGATCAAATGAAAACATGAAAAGGTGCCTTGCCAAAATTATACAAGAAAATCCAAACCATATATGCAATTTTTATAGGTGTAATAGGTGTTTAGGGGTACTACCTTTCTCTTCTTTTATAAATAAATTTCCTTTGCTTATTACCATAAGAAAGCCATGCAAATGCAAACTGGAAAAGATCAAATACCAAAATGCTAAAAGACAATACAAACATGGATTGTAATTTTATCAATTGAAAATCGTAGATTTAGAAAAGCTGCCATAGATTTTTGAAATTATTGGATTTCCCTAAAAATGCTAATAATCGACTAAGCATATTCATTTCTAGGTAACACCTTTCCCTGTTTTTATAAATAAAGCTCATTTGTTGGTTACCAAAGCAGAGCCATGCAAATGGCATGACAACTTTCCACTACAAAAAATGCCAATAATTCATTTCTTCAAAAGTAGATGCATGAAATGCTTCAAGACATTTGTAATTGTCTCTTGGTACTTTCTTCCAAAAACAAATATTTGAGAGACATCTTTGACCTTTGGGCTGAGATCACCAAAAAAAATATTGTAGTGACCTGAAGAAAAAAAATTATGTTGCAAACTTTGAGAAAAGCCAGGTAGACAACATTACTATCAAATTTCAATAATGCAAATCAATGGCATCAACAATATTGCACCAACTACATAATGAATAGTAGCCCTACAATTACATAAAATGGCAGACCACATATCTTGATTACTTGAATTAAAGAAAATAATCAAGAAAACATTCACAAATTTTTTAACTTGATGTGGCTTCTCTTTGCACACACGCATAATCCCAATTGACTTGGCTGACCAAATTTGCATAGTCATACAAGATTGATCGACCACTTCTACTTATGCAGTAATAACAAAATTAGTAAACAAGGATAAAATCAAAAGAAGAAACTTATGTAGTGAAAATTGAGCCTTACAATTGTCTTCCATTAAAGCTTGAAATGGAGTTTGCAGCTGGTCAAAGTAGTCCACAAACGCATAGGATGACTACAAAGAAGGAAATCAAATGGTTACCTTATTTTCAGAATTTAATAAGGACCTCAGATTAACAAAGCATTGAAAAATATTTAACACTATCGAAATTAGCTTCACTAACGTGTAGATTGTTCAGCTTCAACTCCTCAACTATATTGAAGTTTCAAAAGGAACGTTTGTATTTTTCACCTTTCTTTATAACTAAGATGGATCCATGCTAGTTCATTTTTTAATTGGTTTTCAGCCTGATTGTGATCGAAGTACAGATTATTAACAAGGAAGAGAAACAATAACTAAGGAATAATAGAGTAACTAGTGAATAATTTTTATTTTTTTTACAGAAACTAAAAAGGAAATATATATAAAAGGTGGCTGTGCACAGCCATTCATTACAGTCATGAAGAACCTGAGTATCTGAGCAAAACAGAGTAGCAGCACCAGGGGATAGTCCACTGTGGATTCCAAAACACTTCCCTATAAGACTGTTCTAGACATTTAAAACCTCGGGTTGTATAAACCCGTACATACTGGTTACACAAAAATTTGCATAAAAACATTCATTTAAAACTGAACATAAAAAGGATAAGGGTTGCCTCCAGGATGAACGACGGATTCTTCTTCCATAGGCAGCACAACTTCACCGCAGACTCCATTGACTCTACTAACCTGGTTCAAAGATATGAGACGCTGAAGATCCTCCTGGATCTTGTCCACCTTCCCCATCAGTTCACGGAGATTACTCTCATTGTCATCAATGCGAGCGTCATGGTTGCTTATTTGATACGAGGTGTAGCTAACAGAGTCCTCCATTTTCTTTATATCCTGGGCCATTTCTCGATTATCCATAACACTTATGGAGAGAAGTTCATACATACGTCTCAGATTCTTCTTAATGTCTTCCGTTCCACCATTATCCCCTGCCTGATCCATATTTTCTACCTCTGTCAACAGGGTTCGAGCTAGCTGAGACTGAACAGCTTGAACCGAATTTCCAGCGAGCTGAGACTGATCCAGATTCCCAGGGACTAGTAAATTATTACAGTAGGTTCTAAGCACCAATAATTCCTTCTTCAACGGTAAGCCTTCACTTTCCCCAAAGGTCAGAGTGCCAATGTCTCCAGCCTCCCACCCAGTGCACCTGTAGCCAATGACCGTGCTGATTCCACCGTTGCCCCTTTTGCCAGAAATGGCAGACTGTGAGAGTAATAGAAATTTACACAAGCAAGGAGAGAAGGCAGCTAGAGCCAATCGCTCCTTTACCACTAAGCGAATGAGAGGGAGCACCTACCACGGGATGCCTTGCAGGCTCCCCTCTTCTATTCCTGAAACAGATAACAATAAATATTGCAGAGTCTCTAATAAACCAGAGCCGAGAGAGATAAGGGAGAGAGCAGTCGACTTACTACAGGCAGAGGCCATGATATTTGACAAAACAGGATCGCAATCATGTGAAGGGAGAATAGAGATATCCCTGAATTGAATGGTATTTATTTCGACTACCGCCAAGGGATGGAGAAGACAGAGGGGGAACCACGCGGCAAAAGGGCGAGGAAGGGAAGGACTGAGCCTTAAATGTTGGTGGAGGCCAGCAAAGAGGAGATGAGGAGCATTGAAAAGAGGGAAGGGGGCTGCGCTTAATGGTGATGGGATGGCAGGAGGGAGGAGGGATAAGGGATGGACGAGCGGGACTAGGGAGAAGGGGAGAAACCCATGGGGAGGCCAAAGGCATAACCCCATGTAAAACTTGAACTTTGAACTTTGGCCCTGTTGTGCCCCTGCTCAACAGCCTTGTAAAATCATTATTTCATCAAACAAAATTCTATTTTGTTTGATGAAATGTTTAAATTTTAAAAGGACGAGTTTAATGAATTTTCAGCTACTGATATGGTGATTTTCATTAAGCTACTGATTTGTTGAAATTTAACTTTTAAAATAACCTTTGCAAATTCTATTGGATTAATGAGACCATCATTGAAAGTTATTGTTTTGGATGATTATACTAGGGAAGTTAAACCATGACTCTTAATGATTTCTATTTCTACATTATAACCCTAGTCATATATATTATCCCAAAGTATTAGAGATTCATTTTATTGGTTTCATTGCCATAATGATTTGCAAGGTCTCATTACTATGGTTTTCATGTCTTGTCTAAGCAATAGCTGTCAAAGGTCTGATGTTTGTAACTTTGTCGAAGCCTAGACTTATATTTCATAGTCCTTATCCTAAGCTCGCAGACCATCATTTATATTGATATTAATTTGCATATGGTAATGTTTGGAGGTTCGGCTTGAAATTACATTGTTTATGATTCTCCACCACCTTTGATAAATGGGCTGAATATATGATAGGAAATGCATGTATTATGGTTTCTTCGGAATTGATTTTTGGCACGAGCCACACCTATCGTGATTCCAAAGTGCTATCATGACACTCGTACCTAGCCTATCCTCCACGTTTAAGCTTTGGTACGTAGCCTCTATCGTGGCTACATTTCAGTGGAGCACCTGTACTTTGTTCAGCGAAGATCTTACTATCATTTAAGTCAGGGTTGAATCATGATATTATCAGGGTTCTAGGGTTTTCGACCGTCATTTGTGCTATCAATCAATTACCACTCCGAGTGCCGATGGCTTCGTTCATGTCAAACTCGCAGAGGTATACTCTCTGCTCATGTATGGCTGATTCTTTTTGTCACCTGGTTTTGCTTAGCCTTCGTCCTAAGTGCTCACGGCCTGGTCTTCTGTCTCTAGCTGAGTGGTGGTACGTATTTTGTGTATGGTTACGCATTCGTAATCAACCAGTGATGGCTCCTGTCGTTAGGGTTGAACCCTGTGAGATGACTCTGTTAAACTCAAACCCTGAACTCTCAGAAAAGGTTAGGAATGTGGGGGGTCGATAGTCGATGGAAAGGGCACCACAATACTGGGTTGATTTGTTTGCGATTTGAGGCAGCTAACTATCTGCAGCCACGGCATTATTAAACTGGTGATATTATAAATATATGTCTGCAGTTTGCATACCTGACACATATTTGTGATGTCTATTAGTCTTGTGATTTCTTTTTCTATTTTCATTTATGTTTGTCGAAATTCTCTAAAGAATTTTACAGATATATAATTCTTGTATGATTATCGATTTTCATGTTATTGATTTATGCTGATGTATCATGTTGTGTAACTGACGATTGATATTGTTGTTTATGTGAGATGTAATCATTACTGCATGATTTGTTAATGTTTAAACTCTTTTAAATATTATCAGAGTTATCTATGCAGTATTTCTATCAGCATGAGTCGATTGCATGGTTAAATTCTCTTATCACTCCTGATCAGGATAGTAGGTAATTAGGGTTATATGTTGTTTATATTCTGCTGATTATATTGCCTGAAAAATCTATTTAAATCAGATCTTTTTATGAACTACATTCAGATTATTTCTCTTGTAGTTACTGTACATGTGTATATATCATATAACATATCCCTGTAGGATATTAATCTTTTCCATGTTTATGTTTTATTCATGTATTTAGTGCTAACTGTTGAAAGTAGATTAAACCTAACAGTTCGTCATTCTTGTGATATATAACCTGAATCAATCTTTGTAATTATAAGTAGAGGTCTAACCCTAACAATCAGTAGTGTTAATTTTAACCATAAGTATTGTAGACTTCCAGGCCAACAGAGCCTTTAAACCTGTCGGGAACAACCATCCCAAACAGCTTGGAACCTGCACTAAGGATCCTGGTCTGGGTTGTCTCCCCCATTGCGGGCTTAGTCAAATACGCCCGTCAACATTGGCGCTAGAAGGAGGGCCAACGTAAGCCAATGGCTGATGAAAACAACCCTGTAAACAAAGTTAATCATCCTACCACCCCTCAATTACAGTCAACTACTCAACCACGCACTCGCCACTCATCGCGAGTGAATGAAAACCCAGTGGGCGACTCGGTTCGAAATCTGATCTCTCAGTTCAACTCTCCCAGTATTCATATTCCTGAAGAAATCGACCAGTACGAGCAAGCCATAAACGAATCCCGTAGGATCTTAACAAGGGCTTATTCGAATCTCACTGGGCGTCAGCCCACTGAATTACCTCTCCCATAGATTACTAGGCCTCGCACTCATCATCCTGAACCCGTCTTGGAAGGACAAGAGCAATTTTTAATAGACATTAATCATCCTTCATCTTCTTCAGGGCCACCTGCTTCAGGAGGATCCGATCGACCACCGTCACCACCTCATACACCAAGGAACATGGCAGGTGCAAATCCCCCTAATCCTAATGTCAATATGCCTTGGATGGCTCAAGACGCAGTTGCTGTTCCAGGAGTTCAGCATCCTTTGCCCAAACACCCTGAGAAGCTGTTGCCTAAATTTAATCCTGAGTCAAATGAACCGGCTGAAGATCATATCAAAAAGTTTATGCTAGCAGTTAGACTCTTAGATGTGGAACATGAAGATGTGGTCTGTCGGATTTTCCCTTATACATTTGAGGGAAAAGCATCAACATGGTATTTTTCGCTTACAGCTGGTTCCATTACCAGCTAGAATGAGTTTGACATTGCATTCATAAATAAATTTGGAGATGACAAGACTCCAGCTATCCTAGTGTCAGAACTGTCTAGAATTCGCATTGAACCCAAAGAAAAGGTTAAAGACTTTAATCGGCGTTTTCTGACTTTGAGAAACAGGATCCCCACTACTTCAAGGCCAACTGAGGATGTGACTATTGAATTTTATACTTCATCCTTGCCTGGAAAGATAGCTATTTTTGTAAGACAAAAGGCCAAACTTACACTCGCTGAAAACTTTGAAGAAGCAATTAAAGTTGAAAAGGATGTGTCTGCCACAAAAAAAAATCCTGGATCAGATGTTGATGCTGCATCTTCTTCCCGTAAGAAGACTGACAGTCCAGCCAAAACTACCACAACTTCTGACAAAAAGGGTCAGGATGCTTACTGATCGATGGTCCAGGAAAAGGGGCACCACAAGACTGGGTTGATGTGTTTATGACTTTAGAGAGCTTCCTGTCTGTAGCCAATGACATTTTTAAACTGGTGATGTTATCGATATATGTGTGCAGTTTGTATACGTGGCATATGTTTGTAATGTCTATTAGTCTTGTGAGTTTCTTTTTACTTTAGTTATATTTGTTGAAGTTCTCTAAAGGATTTTACAGATATAAATCTATTTAATGATTATCGATGTTTCATGCTTTTAGTTTTGCTAATATATCATATTGTGTAATTGACAATCGTTATTGTTGTTTATATGATTTGTAATCACTACTGTGTGGTTTGGTTAATATTTGAACTTCTTTGAATGTTACCAAGGCTTTTTCATGCGGTAGTTCTATTAGCATAAACTGATTTCATGGTTAATTTCTCTATTGCTCTTGATTGGGATAGGAAGTAGATTAGGATTATACTTTGTTTATTTTTTAGAAAATCTATTTAAATTAAATCCTTCTTCATGAATTACATTCAGTTGATTTCTTTTGTAGTTATTGTATAATGTGTATATAGTACGCATGTATAAAGTATTAACTGTGTTTTGGTTTCAGTTTCTGTATTTATAATTTACTGACTTTAGTCAATTAAATTTGGTTGTTTTACATCCTGTAATATATAACCTAAGTTAACATTGTAAATCATAAAGATAGGTTCAACTTACCATCAGTAGCATTAACCTCATCATTAGGCTTTTAGAATTACAAGCCAACAGAGCCTTTAAACCTGTCGGGAACGACTATCCCAAATAGCTTAGAGCCTGTTCTAAGGATCCCGGTCTGGGTCGTTTTCCCCCGTTGCGGGCTTAACCAAATACGCCCGTCAACAGGACCTTTCTATAACTTTTCCCAATTGACTGCAAGGGGTAGTGACAAATGCTATCTTTGCTATTCATTATGGAACATGCTTGAATATGGATGGATTCCCATTTTGCTTGAGGTGACCCAGTTGAAGAGAGGCCCCCAAGTTGGCCAAGCTAGCTGCTGCCGAATTATTGGATCTGAGTATGTGATATGGTTCGTATGAGCTGTGCATAAGAAGCTTGACTTTGTTACACAAGCGGTGACATTTTACTACTCCCTTAGAGTAGCCATTGATCAATTTAGATATTACGTGCTTAGAGTCTCCAAATATCAGGACCTTTTGATAATTTTTCCCCTACAGAAGCTGCAAGCCTTGGAGGAGAGCTAACCACTCTGCTTCGTTGTTGGTTCGGGTCCCTAATCCCCAAGCGAAGGTTTGTTCTATTTGTCCTCCGGGATAGAATAGAATCCCCCCCGCTCCTGCCACCCCTGGAGTAACTTGTGAATAATTATAATAACTAGTATAGTACCTTTTCCTTTCTGATAAGCTTGCATCCCTCCAATGGGCCAATTACATGTATGTTACCCATATATCTACATCAATGGAAGTAATTTGATAAGATACATGAACAAGCAGCAAAAAAAAATGAGAATCAACAGTTATATAGAGACACCAGTTTTTTTAATATCATGCTTATAAAAAAACAAAAGCAAACATAAAAAAAAATAAAGAAATTTTCAGTTAAATTTCCCATTTACATAGTAAATACTAAAATGTTACACAAAAGACAAAAAAAGTGGTCATAATACCTGGTATGAAACACATAAGTAGATCCTAGAATAATAAAATATATGGAAAAATAAAAGTTGTAAATGTAGAAAAAATCCATGGATAATGCACTCACATAGTGCAGCATGCACTTAAATCAAACCCAGGCAGAAAATTTCCACTTGGAATTGGCTCAATCTACAAAAGGTTGTGACGTTAGTTCTAAATGGAAAGGTCTTTTATTTTCATAACCTCATCATGACAAGAGATTGTTTTGACATCCACAACAACCACTTCATATGGAGATTATGATTAGGTTTCCCAAGTTAAAAGCCACATAGGCCTCCACAAAACCAAACCTACAAATCAGGTTTTTCCATTGGATTTCATAATTCCTTGACATGGAGAACATGTGCATGTGATTACTGATTTGAGATTGACAACAAAAATCTATACATTTGAGATTGACTTGAATCATGAATAATAATTCATAGGCTACAATCCAAGCAATAAACACATGGATTAGTAGATCAACACAACATGGGTATTTATTCAAACCATATAATTTTATTATAAATGTGTCATATGTGGGACTAGTATAGAAGAACACTTTACTTCTCATGCAAGGAATCTTTAGCCCTGCCAACTTATTTACAAGACAAAAAAACATAAGTCTATCTTCTAATATGAAATATGTAATTTTTATTTAAAAGGTCCATTCAAACACGCACATGGTTTACAACTTGGAATTGGTGAATGTGTTGATCTATTCTTGGGTGTATTTTATTTTGAAAATAACTTGTACTCGGTAATGGTGAACTCCTAGAAATATGCATTAATTACCTCCTTATGTCTGGGAAATCCACTTTCTTTGGTTGTATTACACTCTTTAAAGAATTGGAATTGATTGATAGTATATTGCTTAGAATAATTTTTATTAGACTTCTTATCATTGTCCTTGGGTGTATTTGCCTCAAAACCCAAGAGAATTTGCCTTTCATTACTGAAGAGAATTTACCAAAACTCAAGAGAATTTACTTGTAAGGAATGTGAGTTTGTTTTTTCTATAATGCACTAATCACATCACCTAGAGCTGAGAGGGACACATTTATTTCCTTCCCTTCCTCCTTAGTTTGACTTGTGGCATGCATCTTTAGCAAACACTCACTTCCACCGGTATATATCACTATCCTAAAAATTATTCTGTCAATTACATCCTTCTACTAGCATCTATAGTTTTCATAGCAAGTTTTTTATCAACTTAGCCACCTCCAAGGATTTTATTTTCAATAATAGACGTCACTGGCCTATGTGTTACTATAAAAAAGACTCTTTCAATTACATCATTTTACAACACTTATAGTTTTCATCACATAATTTCTACCGGTAAGGCCACCTCTAGGTGTTTTTAAGTGTGCAAAAGGCCAAAACTTCCAACCTAGTTGTGAAACAAACAAAGCATTTCCAGCTCCACCTTAATAAATGACACAAAATGTGTGACAATGTATTAACCTTCCTAGACAAGAAAGAAAAATTGCATGAAAATAATAGTAATATCTATTATAAACCTACAAGAATCATTCCAATGAGGGTAGTATGCTTCATAGGCAAGAGCACTAGACCATATATCCCACTTGTAATTAAGGAAAAATGTCATCTCATACAGTCGAAACTAGCCAAAAGGTAGATTTCAATTCACCAAAAATATTGGCTCATGACTCAAATCGCAACAAACCCAATACTGTAAAATAAATACCCATATAGATCCAAGTCCATACAGTTTGAGAAAATGCCACCTTTTCAAGTACTACCAACCAACCCTACAAAGGAAAAAGAATTTGTATAACCAGAAATGGTTGTCAACACCTATTTGTAAGGGACCAAAATAAGGATTCAAATTAAAAGAAGTTCCATATGGTGAGAATGTCAAAAAATGGAAGTAGGTATTACCTTACAAAGATGGTAATAATAATGTGACAAAGAGCCATGAAGGGAAAACCCAACAAGGCCAGATCTGAACATCCAAATTCTATTGAATTCAAAAATTTTCTTTCCTTCATAACGCCACTAGTCCATAACAATAATTATTATTTTGCAATATGTATGTCTGCAATGTAATTGGTTTTACATAAAGAATGCACCAATTACATAATTAATTTCTTCTTGTCACTGAATATGCACTTATATTTCAAATGTGCATGAGCAATATAATCTCCCAAGGAATAAAAAACCCTTCTTATCATCATTTTTGCCAAAACAGAGTTGGGTTTCAAGGTCTCTTCATAAGAAATCCAATTATGCACGAGTGCATATCTAACAACCTTAAAAAGGGTCCATTCCTGACAACAACAATATCAAATCTTTTAGAACATGAAAATATTCAATTTGACGAAGCAAAGTTGAAAATCAAACACCATTTTTTTAAGGGCATAAAACAACAGGCATGGCTTACATGCCTATCAAAAATGTCAGGATTCGTCTTGCTTTGTTGGAATATAGTTATAGAACTTAAATAGTGCACTATACAAAAATTTTAAACAGTCAAGAACTGACATTGCAAGATATATTTAACATCTACACAAATTAGGGGCCTTACCTAAACATAGAATTGGAAGGGTTGATTAGGAAATTACTAGATGGTTGGTTGGGTTGACCAGTGCAGGAAGGGGAAGGGGAGTATTAATGTGAAACCAAATACCAACATATGGATATTCCATGGTATTAATATAGAATGAAACATCCCATAGATAAAAATTGCAAGGAAAAGATGATGCACAAGGAATAACACTGAAACCATCATTTATGTTAGTACTGGAGTGTGGGAGGATGCTATTACATCAACTCTGGGACCTGCTCCCAAATGCCAGGCTCCAGATTAGCAAATATTTTGGTGCAGGAACCAATGAAGGATCAACCCTTCGTTATTTGAGGGTTCGTTGGGTGGGAATATACAATTTCTTAGAAACTTTGAGCTATCCTAGGGGATTGGATGATAAAAATAAACACTTCATCAACAAGTCAATCGACTTTTGCATGATGGATGGTGAAAAAACAAGAGTTAGTGATATTTCTTATCAAACTCTCCATAACCCAGCATGAATTGACACCGTATCTTCAAGGCCTTACACAAAATATGTGTACTATGTAGGGTCCTTTCAGGTAGTAAGGTCCTACCCAGTACAACCTCAATCAACCCAGTAAAGTTACTTTTCAGTCAAGACCAAACCAGTATGGTTTTATGGGAACAAGTGTTTGGATTTTGGTTTCTAGTTTATTCATGTTTTGATGACACGATGATCACACTCAAATTATTTTAAAAGAAAAAGTAGATAATATGCTCTTCGGTCATGATCTCATGAATATTTATGTTTTTTCACTTTTGGATAAATGTCCAGGAGTGAATTTACAAAACCATATTTGGTAACATTGTTATGAATCAGATTACTGCATCCCAATTCTTTTTCTAGCATTCATCAAGAAAAGTGTTTCTAAAGGCCACTCTACCATTGTTACTTAAATTAAAGGTTTCATTTGTTTTACTCTATGTTCTACAATGTATCCTATGAAGTGATGGTGTTAGGATAAGTCAAGCAAAATTGACTAGAATGCATGTGTTTTCATATAGTTATTAAAGACCATCTATGCTGATATTTTTATGGGAATTCCATATAGAAAAAACATCTGAAGTAATTTATTTAAATATATAGGGTTTGTAGGAACCATAACTTGATAGATGGATGGAATACAATGTGCCATCGCAATATTCACTTCTATGAAAAAAATAATACTAAATTCCCCTATTACACACTAGGATTTTAAACAACTTTTTAAGCTACAAACTTAAAAGTAAAGGGACCTTGGAATGGTTGCCGGAAATATTTATGTGCAATTTGACAGTCAAAATCCAAGCCTGACCAGAGGATAATTTAAGGATCATCAAGTTCAACCTTGGGAGGTGGAACACCTGAAGCACATTTTAAGTGATTGGCCACAGGAAAACCCTACAAAGTTCCCTCACTCTGTCAATAGAAGCATAGAAAGGCATGTAACTAGCGATCATCAAGAGCTGAATTGAGTGGAATTTCCCTATTTCCCCCCAACCTCCAAATGGAATTGATGATAAGAAATTACAAATGACAAAAAATATTTATTTCTGCGAATCCCCTAAGAACCTTCAAGCATGGTTAAACATTTTTAGACTCCACCAATTACTCGAGAAGCCACAGATTGGCACCAACTAGCTAAACCAATGATCACACATATGCAAACGATGACATGTAAGATGTATATCCAACCTCAAAGTTTGGTGGAAGTATAGGTGGAATTGGTTTGACCCATAAGGGTGGAACAACATTGTAGAACCAATAAATTTTCAAACAAATGTCTACAAGAAATTTAATATAGAAGCATACCTCATGCTTAGAAACCATAGTCACGGTTAACCAGAGTAGAAGAAACAAACTTGACATGCTGAAGCATAAAACCATAAATATTTCTCTTCGACGATCAATGTTTTCTACCAACTTAGTGTCTGGCATGTCTTCCTTCGTATGCCCAAGTTGTTCTAGCCATGCATTAACCCATTATCTCCTCCTCCACATTCTCCTCGTGCACAATGTTGTGGCTACCTAATCGCTTGCTCTTCTATGTTGCATCGCCAGGGCCAAATCTGACCTTCAATGAATCCAGTAAAGCTAGATGTGAATTTCTGCAAGAACAAAGCATTTGGATACCTTCAAAACACGAATTGAACCCTATCCACAGCTCAACAATGTCCTGTTAGAATTCATAATATGTTTGATAAAGAGCCTTATATTTTGTGTCATTCCAAAAAAGAGAGGAGGCCAAATCCAGTGCAATTAAGTGCCAAACTGAACAATTGAAACACTTCAAAATGCTGAGAGAGTAAAAATTGCAGACTAGTTGTGCCCCAAAAATAACGCATCTAACACCATGAAAAACCTTTACGGCCAATTCCAAATCCAACTCCATTAGTCATGGTTATGGAACTGCTAATCCAACTTACCACTCTCATTGCATATATAGAACACTACTGATCCTATTTACCACTTTCAATGCATATACATCACGCTTTCCGTTGGTTTCATTTTTGGTTCAAGTCTCGGTTTAATTTTTGGTGCAGGTCTCGAGGGCTATTGCTCATACCTCTATCAGTGCATCAAAGAGTACATAGAATGAAAAATAACAACACGTGTAAAAGTGTTAATTTCTATCTTTATTTTATTTTAAAATTATTTAAAATTACTTTTTAATTTGACAATTAAGGTCTTTAAGGGAGGTGATTATGTCCCATCATTATTCTTGTCAACCAATGAAAAAATAGAATTAACAAATTTCAAATATTCAAAAAAATATTTTTAACTTTACAAATATTTTATTTAATATTTTAAATTTTAAAACTATAGAAAACCTTTTAAAAGAACAAACAAACTAATTAAAAGTCAATCCACAATTTTACCAAGTGAAAAGTATGGTGGCAGGGACTAATAACCTAAACTAAATGCAAGATAAAGAAATTTGAAGAAAATAACAAAAATGATACCAAAAAAATTGAAACCCCGTACCAAAGGTTCTTGAGTCATCTCTGCACATGAATGAGGTCAATGATCAAATAATAAAAATTATACCAAAAAAATTCCAAACCCCATACCTGTGTTGCGGGTTCTTGAGCCATCTTTACACATGAATGAGGAAATAATAAAAATGATACAAAAAAAATCCAAACCCCATACTGTGATGCAAGTTCTTGAGTCATACCTCTCCTTCTAGGTTTCAAACTCAAGATGCAACTCAAAATGAAAATGATACTTTGTTATGTTTTGTTTTGTGTTTGCTTATTCTATTTTCGTTTTGTGTTTTCTTATTTATTTTTGTTTTGTGTTTATTTTGTTTTGTTTTTTTAATTTTATTTTTCTAAACCCTATTCACTATGCCAAAAATATTTTCATTGTGAAAATTTTATTTTCCACATAGTGGTAAAATTTGTGGCGCAAAAACCATTTGTGGCATAAAGTTTACTAAATTTTAACACTGCAGATGAATTCAGAGACCCCTAAGGGGGTAAGGGGGTCTTTGAATCCATCTGCAGTGTTTGAATTTAGTAAAATGTACAAATTCATTCTCAAATTTGTAATTTTTTCCAATGCCGGAGTGACAAAACTAAAATTACCAAATAAATGACCAATTTTATCTGGTAATTTGTAGTCTACATATCCCGTGATCAAATTTGGTCATTTATCTTGGTCATTTTTAGTTGGTTTTTATCCCGTGACCAAAAGTGGTCATTTATCTTAGTCGTTTTTAGTTAGCTCACTTAGAATTATCAATTTTGGTCACTTATCCCTTTAAAAAAACTATGGTCACCAAATTTTTTGGTCTCGTGGTCACTAATCTCTCATTTTCCACTAGTGTGATATGCAAATTGGCAGCTTGTCGTGTTTCAGATACCCTGGCCTGAAGTTTCACAATCTTAACCTTTTGTTTCTCTCCAAGAGACCAACTGATTAAATCAATCAAGAAAAATAAAAGAGAACTAAAGTATAGATATTTACAAAATTTACATGAGGGCCCCTTTGTTTATTGCAAAATAAAGGGGCGTTGTTGGGGTGCCAACAAGTATCTAAGAAAACATAGGAGATTTTTATTTTTCAAACTAATCATGTGTTTGTAGGTATAAAAGATGATGAAGAACATAAAATTGTAATTAGTGAGATAGAAGACAAGTTACTTTCCAGAGATGGAATTATATTTCAGGGACACCAAGAGGATGTTGAGAAAAGGCTTTTTTTAAAGGACAAGTGGAGAAGTAGGAAATAATAATAAACAACTTAAAAGTAGATGCAGAGAAAGTGGAAAGGTGGAAGATATCATGCCACATAACATTACTAAGATAAGAGAAGTCAATGTGAACTCTGAAAAAGGAAATAACCAATCTATTGTCAAACAACAGTGGAGAAGACACTCAGATTCCATAAGTACTCATGGAAAGCTTCATGTTGAGGCATAGTGGGATATGAATCATAAAATTGATCCTACACAAGAACAAATTCAATTACAATTCGGAAGTAATTTTAAGAAAATGAATAGAGACATCAGTTTGTACCAGCAAAGAATAAAGCTGAACATTGAGATTGGCGAGTTATGGGTATTGATGAAAAAGATTCCTAAAGGGAGGTACAAAAAAAAGAAAGAGACAATAATCAATAGCATAAATTTGATTGTGAATGAATATGAAGGAAAGGTAAGTGGAGCATTGAAAAAACAAGTATGGAAACCTACCACATGAAAGGAAACAATAGAAGGACAAAACAACCGTGTTGGTGAACAACAACAGTTGCAATATAAAGTCTGGGATCTAGGAGGCTTAAAGGACATGAAAAAGAGTTCACGAATATTTTCTACTATGGGAGTCTGATGTAGGAGCACCTTCACTCATCTAAAAGTTGTATCGATGGTCAAACCACTAGGGTCTTCATATTAGTCCAAAGAAGGGGACTCATTTTTGAACTAATTGTAAATTTCCTATAGTCTACAAATATAGGAGAAGAAGGTTCTAGAATATAGTTAAGAATTAGTTGAAGTCATTGGTATTTAATATTAAGTAGTGTTAAGTAGAGTGATGAGTTATGTAACTAAAACCATGATTTTTGGAAACGCTCGAAAGAGTTTGAGAGATCTTGTTAGGATAAGATTGAATTTATATCTTTAAGAATTAGTAATCGAAAATGTAGGTAACTATTTATTGAGTTGAAAGTATTCATGCTTTCGTAGATATTGTAATCCTAGGGCATCATAAGATAGAGATCAAGTGGTAGGATAGGAGAAAAGGCCAAGGATGCATGCCAATATTGGGTATTAGGATAAGTGCTTTGTATTCTTGAATTTGATTAATAGTTGACATGTTCATTGACCTCTATTTTGAGAATATATTTGTCTATGTAATATTGAGAAAGAATATTTCTACTTGAGCGAAATGATGAGTTGATTGTGCATGTGCGTTATTGTTAGTTTTTCAACATTTAAGCTAGCATTATGTTAAGATCTTTTCACTGAGAGAATAACAAGTGCAGCAATCACATAAGCACATCACAAGAGACAAGAGACACAAAGAGTTTTGGGAGGGGAAACCGTAAATGGAGAAAACCCCTCAACTTCCTCTAAGATAGTATCACCACAAGATGTGATCCCAAAACAGTAAGATGACCTCCCAACACAATAGCAGCCTTCTGTCTTCTGTCAAGCCAAGAATTTCCTTCTCCAAAAGTGCGCCACACTTGAGAGAGCAAGTGATGTAATTCACAAGTGATAAATAGAGAGACTCACCCTCTCTATTTATATTAGTCCGTTCACTTGAATTACCATTTCACACGTAGGCTCGACCTAATAATTATTACTCAAGCCTACACCTTAATTAGTGTATAATAACTCAAGTGCCCCGAAACTGTGGGGACTTACCTAATGACTTGATATGACTTGTTTACATTATTAATCCTCCCGATCGGAACATCGGGGCATGACCACATGACTCAAATACATAATAGAAACACCCCGGAATAAACATCGGGTTACAATACATAGAAGAATACATTCCGAAGTTACATATACATCAACACTCCCTCTTAACTAGGAAGGTATTCTTTCGACACAATTTTTCAGCACTGGTCTTCTTCTCTGCATCAACTGGATCATCTGAGTCTTCAATTCATCTTCATATTCAAGTCATCTGGATCTGGATCATCTCTCGATATGGATCATCATAAAATGGCATCACTGGATCTAGATCATCACTCGATCTGGATCAACATCACTGGACTGGATCTGGATCATCACTCGATCTGGATCATCTCTCTGGACAGGATCTGGATCATCTCTCGATCTGGATCTCTACTGCTGGATCTGGATCATCACTCGATCTGGATCTCTCGGAGTCATCATAACTGGATCTGGATCATAGCTCGATCTGGATCTCCACTGGTCATCATCAAGTGTGAACTATCTCGTCATAGGAAGTTCTATAGAGCCAGCCCTATTTCATGCTGGTTGTAGGCCTAGCCCATGGTAGGTCTTTGGTAGCCCTTATATCTGACCTACTCGTCAGAATGGCCAGCACTCACATCTGACATGGGAGGAATCTAATCCTTTAGCCATGAACAGAATGGCTATGCCCTCACATTTGACCTACTTGTCAAAATGGCGGTAGCCCTTACATCTGTCCTACTCGACAGAATGGCCGGCACTCACATCTGACCTCCTCGTCAGAATGGCACTGCTCTTATATTTGACCTACTCGTCAAAATGGCGGTAGCCCTTACATCTGTCCTACTCGACAGAATGGCCGGCACTCACATCTGACCTCCTCGTCAGAATGGCGGTAGCCCTTACATCTGTCCTACTCGACAGAATGGCCGGCACTCACATCTGACCTCCTCGTCAGAATGGCACTGCTCTTACATCTAACCTGCTCGTCAGAATGGCGGTAGCCCTTACATCTGTCCTACTCGACAGAATGGCCGGCACTCACATCTGACATGGAAGGAACTAAATCCTTTAGCCATGAACAGAATGGCGCTTCCCTTACATCTGACCTGCTCGTCAGAATGGCGGTAGCCCTTACATCTGTCCTACTCGGCAGAATGGCCGGCACTCACATCTGACCTCCTCGTCAGAATGGCGGTAGCCCTTACATCTGTCCTACTCGACAGAATGGCCAGCACTCACATCTGACATGGAAGGAACTAAATCCTTTAGCCATGAACAGAATGGCACTTCCCTTACATCTGACCTGCTCGTCAGAATGGCACAATCCCATCTAGTGATGGATGTTGGGGCGCATACTCCATAGGAGGTAACTCCGCGGTTAATTAGAAAATTTGTAAGCGGAGCTATGGGTAAAAATAGTCTTAGGGGTGTCAGGGTAAGTCAAAACCCTCTCTTTTTGTAATAAACCCATGGTTTAAATTCAGGGTTTAGGGTTTTTGTGGGTGCCCATGGTTTAAGATCATGGTTTTTGTAAAACTGCGCAGTATAAATAAGCGCTTATGTAAAATGGATAGGTTAGGCTTTTTGATGTAAAGAAAGATAAGGCGAAGTAAGGTGGGTTTTTGTAAGGAAAGGACAAGTCCCAGCTGTGTGCATGGACAACCTCTGCAGCTGTGTGCGCAGAGGGGTTTTGTAAGGAAGAAAGGAAGATCTGCAGCTGTGTGCGCAGAAGCCTACTGCTGTGTGCGCGGCTGTTAAGGGCTGAAGGAATCTGCAGCTGAGTGCGCAGA
>LPNX011150205.1:0-15599 GCA_001517045.1 Pseudotsuga menziesii
GGTTTGTGAATTACTTTTGTTCCCTTGGAAATTTTTACTAGGAAAATTTCTGGTGTTATTATTCTTAAAATTTTGATTAGGCACAAAATCTTTCTTTTTATGTTACAAGTTATTTTTCCTTTTGGCATTCCAGTTGGTCATACTTTCCTTTTTATGATTCTGTTCATAACAGAAATTCACTTTTCTCATTGCTTCTTCTAATGTTTTCGGATTGTCATACTCAATTCTGTCCTTTATATGATAAGGTAAACAACTAAGAAACCATTGTACCTTAGGTTTCTCGTCCAAAATATATGGAACATACCTGAGCAGACTTAGAAATTTACTAATTAGATCTTTCATATTCATTGTTCCCAGTTTTAGCTCATAAAATTCCTTAGCCCTTTCCTCATAATATTGTTCATATAAAAATTTCTTATTGAAATATTTATTAAATGTACTCCAATTTATATTTTTATCCCTTATACCTTTTACTCTTTTTAAGTCCTACCACCATATATCTGCTTTTCCTGTGAAATTATAAATAGCCATCCTGGACTTTAGTTGATTAGAGTAGTTATCAATTTGGAAGTATTTCTTCATCCCGGACAACAAGGATTCTACTTCTTCCCCCTTTTCAGTTTCTCCATTAAAGGTTGGTGGCTTGCTCTTCTTGAATTCCCCAAATATTTATTCGTAAGGTTTAAAATTTCTCTTCCTAGTATGGTGATTATCTTCACTATTGTCACTAGTACAATGAAAGTTTTGTTTATGTAAATCACCATATACTTTAGAAGATGAGCTACTTTCATTTTTAACTTGTTTAGTCTTTTTATCTTTATGCTGGTAACCCATATCTTCAGACTCAATTCTTTTATCTTTTCCCTTAGTATGAAATATTTCCATTAAAATCTGATTTAACTCCTCCCGAGCTCTCAGAATCCTCTCATTTTCTTTCTTAACTGATTCCATCTCTATTTTTATTTCCTTAATTGTTTGTAGTAGTTCATAATAATTATTAGTTATCTCTTGTTGTATAGGTTCTTTTTGAAAATTATTTCGTTTAGTGTAAGGAGATTCCTCATCCACATATTCTTCCAATCTATCCATACCTATCATTAACTCAGAAACAAAATTCTTTGGATGTATCATTCAAAAGACAACAACATCAACATGTTTATTTAATTTACCGTTCCACATAAGAGCTACATTCAGGCCTAGTGTTTGAACCTTGAGCTCTAATACCACATGTAATAACTCAAAAATTCATAAAAATTTAAAAATTTTCATGTGACATAAAATTTCTAATATCATCGCTAAAGTACCGTTAATCGTTAGTAGATAATAAAATAGTTGGTAAGAGAACAAATAGTTGCTTCTTTATAATATTTGTATATTCTAAAGGCTTCTCTTTGATAGCTATGTTAGTACTATTTTTGACTTAGCAGTTGTAATTACTCCAAAAGTAGAAAAGAAACTTGTATTTTACTGATGCTAGATATACTGTTTATTTATTTTGTCAAGTAGGGAAAGTTTCTTATGTGTGATCGGGGCTTACTTAGATTTTAAGCTAACACAATGCAACTGATGGTTCCTTACAGGTTTAGCAAGTAAGCATATGTTCCAGTAAATTAATGTTTATATTCAAGTCAAGAAGATACTTCCCTAGCATGTTTATGATGCTACACTTAAAATGTTTTAATTGCATCTTGTATCCATAAGAGGTAATGTTGGTCTCAATTTCTTTTACTGTCAAAACTCCATAATGACGTTTAAACAAACTACATAAGCATGGGTTAAATTGCATGATTGATTACTATCAAAACATCTGGGTGATTGAGATTAAATTCTAAAGAACACTGGTATTCCTGCTTACATATAATCTAGAGTTTAAATACAAAATACGTTTACAACTTGATACTTAGATCATTTCACAACGTTTGGTGTCCATCACAATTACCCTTGTTCTAGGTTTTTACAAAACATTGTACTCAATAAAATAACCCAAAACCATTTTTACTGCTATCTATTCACTCAAAGTTTGGATGCTAGATTTACATTGAGATTCTTCTATGGGTCTATGAATTGCTTTTACTAGCATCCCCAATTACACAAATTTGTTTAGTAAAAACTGGAGATAAGAAAGTTGGTTTACAAAAATATAGGAGATCTTGTTATAGCTTAGGTTCTAAATAACATCTTACCTTCCAACTCCTAACAAATAAAAAGATTAACTCAAGATGTCATTAGATCTCCTACTTAAAATAGTTTATGGTTAAAACTCGTCCTTTTTTCCTATGTTTGGTAATCAAGGTTAGCAAAATACATTGCCGTATCGTGACTTACAATAAAACCCTAAAAGAACAAACTTTTCTTAATACTAAGGTTGATCGTTTGGCATCGAAATGATCAAAGAACAAAACATTATTAGAGATCAATATATGATATGATTTTAATGATTATCGTTTGAATGGTAATCATCTTAATGCAGGTTATAAACTACATACAGGACTATAGAGAAGTTGCCCACGTTGATGAAAATTCTATAAGGACACGTGAAGGATCAATCCAATCGTTAAGTTGACTTTGGTTTTTTTACCCTAGACTTAATTTGCAAGAGTGTGAGGGTTTCTTGTCTGGTGCGGATGAGTTGTGAGCTCATGGCCATCGTTACTCTAAGTTGGCTTCTTGGTTTTCCATCTCCTTCGTGAGCTAGGCCTCGTGAAGGGTAAAGACTGGTTTTTTAGTGTCTTAAGACTGAAAAGAGTGACAGAGATTAAGTTGTGAATGTTTCCCATTCGGTTGAAGTACTTCTTAATTCCTTTGAAGTCGCGCCTCTGGTTTTTACCATTGAATTCGGTGTAGTAACTTTGAGGCAACAGTCTCCAAGGTACCATCGAAATTGCCCACGAGCTTTGGCATTTTCACTGCTACTACAAGAAAATGCTAGCAGAGAATGGCCTATCTTGTTTTTCTCTTTTAAAAGGAATTTTTATTGTTTTACATTAAAATATTTTAAACCATTTAATGGTGGCTCCGTGCAGGTTCTTTTCTCAATTTTGGATGTTGGAAGTGAGCTCGTTCTTTCAAGCCTCAAAATGCAGACCCCGGTAAGCCTCGGTTGTACTGAGGTTCTTATCCTACATTGGGATGTGGTGGTTGGAAAGATAGGAAACTTGTTGCTGGTTATGGCATGGCCTTGGTTTACATGTTAGGTTGTTACTTATTGATTGTTTGTTTTTGTATGATTTCAAAACCCTAGAGGGTATTGTGTGCAGGAATGTTGAAGGATATTGTAGCTGTAACATCTAGGTTTTAGAGACAGTGCATTTACATCCTGGACGATGTAAAGGAATTTTTTTTTCCAACTCGGCTTAAGCCATGACCATACTATTTCGATTACTATCTAAAATCTCATTTTTTAAAATAGTCAAAGATAAGTCTGTTCAGTTAGGGAAACTTGTAAATTGACAAGGGTTATTAGTAATTATAATTTTTGGTTTACTGATTTCTATTTTTAAAAGAATTTATAGGGTTTGTTTTGTACAGGCTGTAAGCCTCGACTAAAAATTTATAAAAGGCCTAAGAGCCATTACATTGCTTTCTAATTTGTCTCTTCTTTAAATCATTAACAGTGTTATTAATTTTTATGTTATTTGTTAATTAAAATGATTTACAGCAATTTATTTCATTGGGAGCTTTTACTGTGTTAAAGAGTAAAATTTGTACTCTGCCTTGCTCAGAAGGGTTAATATTTTAATTACCCTACAGTTTTGAAAAAGAAATAGAATTTACAAAGATGAATTTGGTTTTGTGTTTTCTATTTTTACTTTTTTATAAATAATTACTTACAGCTGTTAAATTTTATGAAGGAATTTTAGTGTAAGATTCTGCAAGTTTTTAAATAAAGAGGAAACCTGTCTTTTGTAAAATCTAGGTAAAATTCTAAAGGTTTACAGTAAACATCGATTTCCAGTATAGAATGTAATATGAACTTGGACATTATTAAATAGACCTATGAAGTACTTAGCTAGGTTAAAACCCTAAATACTGCTTTTACAGTTCCTATATTTGTTTATTTGATTTTATTTAGTGTTTACAATAATTATTAGTACTAGCAATTGTTCTGAGATTAATATGTCTACTAGTGACTAATGTATACTCTATTATTTTCCTGTAATTAGATATTACGGATACTTTTAGTAGATAGGTTAAGTATTGCTAGTTTTCTATTAATGAATCACATAAAAAAAACTATGTAAGTAATCACTTGCATTTTTCATAAAGAATAATAAACAAATCTACTGATTTATCTTAACAACTAGTTGTACTAGAGTATTGCCTTATAAAAGGCATGGAAAAATACAGTGTGGTATTTGGTTTATATTCATGTCTCATTTACTAATATTCCCAATGTTCTAAATATAATCTACTAATCACTGATATTATCAATATATAATTCTCTTTTCTTCTTAAACCCTAATATAACAATAACATACCTATCTTCAAAAACTAGCAATAATTTTTTGAAGACAGTAAATAAATTGTAAATAAAAACTAAACAAATCAAAACCTGTCAATTGATGGAGTAACAATAGCTTAAAAAGGTTGTTCTTCCCAACCAACTCCTAGAGAAAGCTTAGTCTACACTTCCTCAAGACCCTCGAGCCTGTTTCTTAGTCCTCTTGGTAGAGTATTGGGTGAATGATGTATCCTTGGGACCTTCTGTCACCTGACTAGTCAAATTACAATAGTAATTCAATCCTGCTTACAGCAGTAAGAACTTCAGCCTAATAGCTACATAAGTTCAGTTTTCAGCAGTTAACCCCTCAAACTCACTTCCATAAATCCCCTCCATCTAATTTCTCATGTGCACTTCATTCACACTAAATGATCACCCTTCTAGAATGAGCAGCCTCAGTTGTCTTCAATGGGAAGTTTTATAATAATGCCCAGGTCTTCTGGGTCATTTTTTACTTAATGAGCCACCTGCTCCAATTCCATTTTCTTGGGGAATCATGACCACAAATATAGGGAATTTTCCACCTGTAACATCTAGAAGTAGTTTGAGGATGTTGCCACTGGTCAGTATACTCTCCACCCAGTCTCCTCCACCAAGTGACCAATTAACACTCTTTTAATAGCTTCCCTAAGTTGTTGTCTCATCATTTATTTATTTATTAATAAAATATTCTAAAATACATTAATTATTCTTTACCCATCTTGGTCATCAATTACAAACTTAGCATAAAATATAACATAATGTTCCTCAATAACATAAAATTGTTTTGCAAATTGGGGCATGTGACATGTAGAATCCTTTCAACAGAAGCAGATAAAACAAGGGGGTCGTAGCCTCCTTCTAGTGGTAGCTGGTAAATAGGGTGTCCTAGCATCCTTTCAGTACAATATAATAAAACCATGGGGTCATAGCCTCCTTCCATTAGATGTTGGTAAATAGGTGTTACAGATAAATTTCATCACCATCATTTGTTGGGGCCTAAAACATTAGAAATTGCCTTCGATCCCTAAAATGTGAAGTTGGACATTGGCCCAGAATCTTATTTTTCACACCTGATTCCACCATCTCTTATGCCCTTTTTTCAATAGGAGTTACCCTCTTCAGGATGCCTCTTGTCTCTTGACAATGAGCAATGCCACCACCTTTATCCTTTGATCAATAAGTGGTTCCTCCTTAGTAACGCTCTGTCTAAACAGTGAAAGAGAGGTGCTTGATTTTCAAAAGGAAAAATAGAAGGTTCATGAAGCTTCTCAAAGGAAACCTTTGTGGCACCGTAATCCCTAATCTTGTGGACCACCTGGACTTGAGATCCACCCTAGTAGGATCTCCCTTCCACCTCATCCATCATTTCCTCAACCATCCCTATGCTCCCAAAGACTATAAGAACTAACTCATCCTCTATGGGTGGGAGAGGAGAAATGTTATGTTGTTGCACTAAGATTCTGGCCAAATCTAGGGTGATCATAAAGAAGGCAAGTTGGAGCTTTGAGGACAAGACATGGAATGTGAGGAGGCATCACAACACTAAGGAAAATGGTTGTAATCTCTCTTCTTCATCTTAATGCAATGATGGTTTCTTTCCCATAAAATGTATTGAGTTTTAATCACTCGTCATATTATTGGATTCCTTACTCACTGATATATATCTGTAGATCATTTTCTGGTACTTTTGATCTTGCTTGTTGTTTGATGTGTTTATTGGAGTTACATCTATGGAGATCTAACACCATGGAAAGCGGATACATCACACTGTAGAATAGATCAAAGACTCATTTCAGATATCTACAAACTATAGTGGAAGCTCCTATCCTTGTCATAAATCATTTGTTCTAGACCTGTACCATTCAGATGTAGAGAAACAACTCCTATCCACAGGAGGTGATCATTTCCAGCAACAAATATGGTGACTCTGCTGGGGAGTTGGACATTCATATCTTCTGATCTCTTTTGGTTTTCAATTCAGAACTTCTCATCTGTCTTGGTTTTCAGTCCTTGTCCTGATTCCAAAACTTCTATTTTTCAAGTAATCAGATCTTCTAGTTTGTAGTAAAATTTGGCTTCAGTTTAAATAGATCTTCTTAGATCTGAAACGTATTTACTTTCTATGCTTTGTTTTTCTATAATTTTCATGATTTGATACCAGTTATATTATACTTAACTTTATTTGTTTCGCTTTTTTTTTTAATCTACAGGAGCCACTGCTCATTCAGTAAGGACAATAGGTGGTGCCACCACACATGCCCAGTGGTCAATAGGCAATGCCACCACTCTGTTACAGTGCACAAAAGGCAGTTCCCAAGAGGTAACGCTCTATCACCAACCTTCTGCAAGTGGTGCCAGGTAGGGTTTGATACCCCTATGTTTTCAAAACTTTGCATCAATTTGTTTCTTTGCTCAAAACGTTTCTGGTTTCATTATTGATGTTTGATTGTTAATTTCAATATCTGGAAAGTGGTAAAGGGTTTGTTTCTTTTTGTTTTGAAAATATAGATTGTTTCCATTTGTTTAGCTGCTTTCTATGCTTGGTTTTGATTTACGAAAGAGTGCTTGGAAGCCATATAGTCAGATCTCTTTTTACTCTCAGATTAGCTGAAATGAAAACTTTTTTCTTTTGGTTTATTCATTTTTGTTCTTCATAGGTTAATGAAATATTACATTTGCTTTTGATTAGAAGAAAATTTGAGATTTGATCATAGTTTAATTTGAAGGTGAACTGTTGGATCCTTGATTGGTTTCACAAACTTTCAGGATTCGTGCTTTTCTTTTCTATATATGTTCTTTCCTCGCCAAAAATATTGTAGGTTGAGTTAGGTTTCTTCATATTTGAAGAATTTTTAAAAGAGGGCTAGTTTGCCAAATAGTAGTAGTGTCTTTATTTTTGGAAAATAGATCTTGCTTCTTTTCACTTTCAAAATTCAGTTAGTAGATGTTTGTTGCTTGTTTGTATTTTTGAAACAAAGTTTAGTGTCACTGTTTGGGACTTTTGTTTAGAAACATAATTGAATCAATCTCTCCTTCCTGAAAGTAGGGCATGCCTCAAACGATAAAGTGAAACATTTGCATATCATACTGCACGGTTTTAATTTTCTATCCACACCTCATTCATTCACCTAATCGTTGAAGATAAAATTAATGCTAGTTCTACGTTAAAATTTTCGGTAACTTGAGTGACAGGATAGAGATGTGTTTGGACATCTTAAAACAGAGGAGCTGTCATTCTATTGCCTGCAATGCATCCCAGAAACTATGTGGTTCTTCAACGTACCATCATTATATCGAACCACCTTTCATGTACCCTTGAGGTATATAGAAAGGTAATTCATGTACTCGATTGTATATCGGAAGGCCCATTTTGAATGATTGTGCATTAGACAACACTAACACGGATTTGAGCTCCCATGCACCTTGTGTATATCGAGAGACCCCTCTAGGATTCCTTAAACCAACTAAGAAAATATTTTTTGGTCATCTTGTTGGAGAAATACACCAAAACCAACGCTTGAGGAGCTACTACGCATATGCCATCTAGGGAGTTAGGTATTTAGGAAAGGGTACGGTCCCAGTCCTCCTTGTCCTATTTTAGTGTTGGACCCTACGATGTATCGCGAGTTGTGAAGACTTGACAATACTAGTGAGGAACTAGCTTTATCAGTCCCTCTTATCACCTAAGTTTGATTGTGACCTTTAGCTTATGTAGGAGTGGTTCTATGTATAATTCCTTTGAGACAATATCAAAGAGTCCAAGGTTTACCACCCAACCTTCCTCCTATTATAGGATAAAGTCTAATGGAAGCCACAGACCAAGGTTTCACAGTTGATTCCCATGTGGAAGGGAACCCAGATGTGGAAGCAGGGGATGAATTTACTTCATATGATAATCCCTTGGTCCAACAACCTCCTACGACGAATACAACCTTTCATTTTCAAATGGAAGGTCAACCTGCTCCATCATATTGGGTATTCAATCACCCATCAGACAACACCATAGGAACATAGTTTGGTCCAAATGCTCCTTTCTGGAGAACTTTCCTGGGGCAATTTATTTCTGAATATGGGACTACTATAAATGAACTAGAGTCTTCTGTACTTACTCCTCTAAGGAAAGCCCTTAGGGAAGCTCCGTCAAATGCAAAATTCTTCTAGAAATCTATTTAGCATATACATAATATGGGAGAAAACTTAAAAAGGATAAGTTTTTCTCCTCTTCCCCATCGTTCGAAAACAACCCCCCAAGTATACCGTGCGCTTTCATCATCTCAAGTAGCTCCTAATTTAGGATCACTGACTCAATTTTCGATAGCTTATGATCTAGGTAAACCCTCTATTCCTGCTCCTTCAGTTCCAAATCTTGGTTCTGCATTTATTACTCCTGTACCTTCCACCACTGGGGGGAAAACCCCAACCCAAGTTGTTTCAAGGATTAGTGGAGTTACTTCTAGTACAAGGAGAAACCCCACTATAGGACAACCGACAACGATTGTCCCTTCCACCAACACCAATGTGGTTATACCTCCTTCTAGTATAGTTCAACCCTCAGGGGTACAACCTGTAGTTAATCAACCTTCTTGGGGTTATACTTAACCGAGAAATCATTCATTTGTAAGTAATGTGAACTTTCAACCTACATCTATATGGATGGTGTATCCTAGAATTCCTTACCCCAGAAACATGTTTACAGCATGGGGGAAACCTAATTGGTCATATATGCCTATGTTTGGAGGGACACCTATGAATACTGTTGGAGGTTATGGTGGCCCACATTTTTTAGGAACACATGGTGGAGGCCCACCTAGTGGAGGTCCACCTTATGAGGGACCACCATATAGGGGACCTCCTTTTGGAGGACTGTTTCCTAGTGGACCACCTTCTGGAGGACCACCACCTAGAGGACTAACATCGGGAGGCCTGCCAACTAGGGGACCACCTTTTTGGGGACCACCGCCTATAGGACCACCTTATGGGGGACCACCATCTGGAGGACCACCTACACCACCTGGAGGAAAACTCCCTCCTAGAGGCCCACCTCCATATAGCGGATCTACGGGAGGATCATCTATGAATGCAACTCCCCAACAACAAGTGTATCAATCGAAATATGGTCCTATTGGTATACAGATGCCATATCAATATTACCAGTATGTACAACCTAAACGACAACTTCCTTTTTTGGAAACTTTGGAATTTCTTGATATGTTCGAGTTGATCAATGACCCCAACTAGCATAACCCTTCATGGCCTGCAATTCAAGTTAAGTTACCATCATGCATCCCTAAGTTTGATCGGAAGCAGGGAGAACATCCCAAAAATCACGTTATGATATTCCATCTATGGTCTTCTTCTAACTCCTTGATGGATGATTCATTCCATTTGAGGCTCTTCTAACAAACTCTGAGTGGTACAACTGCCAAGTGGTACATTAAACTTCTGCAATATTCATTTGTAGACTTCAACTCATTGGCAATAGTTTTTCTTACTCATTTCCAACTTCCCATCCATTATGAAATTGGTATGGATCTTTTGACATCACTTCATCAGAACACTTTGACACATATATCGAATCGTATTCATGAGTGGAGGAGACAACAAAGTCTTATTAAAGCTTATATCCCAGACCAATTGTTGGTTGATTGGTTTACGAAATCCTTGTTGCTTCCCATTACCCGTGATGTGGCTATGGGCGGTGTTGTCACTGAAGATCATACTATCAACCACACTTAGTATCTGGACTTAGTTTATTCCCAGTATGGAACTTTATATGATATGATCCCTTGGTCTCCTCATCCCAGCATAGAACCTACCAAGCCACCTATAGAAAATCTTGTTTATGGGGTTGTAGGTTCAATCCATCCCTCATCATCAACTAATCCTGCCAAGAAACATAATACTTCTACTACTACTCCTTATGCTCCTATGGTTTTCATTGAGGTGAATGCTATCCAAAGTACACAGACACCCGGTACTAAAAATAAAGGAAAAGGAAAAGGTAAAAAGCCTGGAAACCAACAAGAGAATCCCAAGACTACGACCTTAGAGAATGACAATAAAGGCAAGATGAAGGCTATGTATCCATTCCTATTGTGTGGTGCTGACCACTTCATGAGGGAGTGCCCTCGTAGTAAATAAATTAGTAAATTTTTTTAGAATAATCCTACACCGACAATACTTACCGACCCCTTTCCATCTCAACAACAGTTGATTGATCATATGTCTTCACAAGGAACCTCTAATTTTATGGAAGAAATCTGAATGATGTCCTTAGAAACTATTTGTTTGACTACTCATAGTCAGTCATATGACAAACCTGCAGAGAAGAAGTATGAGATTACTTATCTTGAGAAATATCCTTATACTAGTTATTTTCCTCCAACTTTGTCTAATGGACCTCTTAAGATTGAGAAATCTAACCTCTTCTTGATTTTCCAGCCACCTAAAAGTACTCTTCAGAAATTTGTTTTTAATCCAAATACTCGAGCTACACAATTCTAAAACATTGTTGAATATTTATCTCAAGCACCTTGTGTAATGTCTACCTTGGAGGTACTTCAAATTTTCCCTATGCAACACAAAAACCTGTTGATGGCTTTAGGGGCCTTAGACCCGGATAAAACTAATTGGATTCTTTTTAATGTTGAGAATTACAAGTCTAGATTACCCCACCATGTCACATTTCAAATCACGACCACAGTAGTTGGGAGGAAGGTCCATAGGACCATTTTGGATGAAGAGGCTTCCACCTCAATTTTTTCTGTGTCTTGCTCGAGAGCCATTGGTTTTCTTGAACTTATGAAGTCACCCATAACTTTAAAATCTTTCGACGGACGAGGTTTCTAACCTCATGGTCTGTTACTAGATTTTTTGGTCGAGCTTTGGGGAAATATTTTTTCCATTCAAGTGGAAGTAGTCGATGCTCCATTGGATTACAATCTATTATTAGGGAGGAACTGGTTCTATGCCATGACGACTGCCACTTTGACAGTTTTTCATACTCTCTAATTCCCTCATTTTAGGAAGATTGTGATCATTGATCAACTTGATTTTTTTTCACCGGATGTTACTACCTCCACTGCAAATAATAATCCTATGTTAGGTAAATCCCCTTCGCCTTACCAATCAGGTGGGATAGGAATGTTGAAGGATTCAACCCTTATGGGTGTGTTTCCCTTGACCCCTCCCAGTACGTAAGTGGCAACTGTGAACATGATATCCACAACCGGTCACAATTCTAGAGGCAAGGAAGTTGTTGAGACATCTTTTCTAGGCCCTTATGAAGCACTCTACAATGTCATTCGTTCTATTTCCAATACACACTATGATGACCATCATCTGGTAGCATCAGATCCCTACCACCTGCCCTATTGGCTAGATTCCCCTCTCCTCACCATAGATTATCTCTCGCAGACTTTCTCGTCAGATGAGTCTATTATGGAGATCATGAGTGTGGATGAACCTGTATGGGAATATCATCAGCAGAGATCCTCTTTCCTTCCCAATTCCAATTCAACAGATCTTGATTTTGTCACTCTTATTAGTTCTTATATTGTAAAAACTTCTCAAATTCCTGTACCATTACAAGGAACTAATTTTAAAGGGAACCTGTGTAACATTACTCAAACAACTCCTATTGACATATCAGTGAAGCCCGAAACTTTTGAACACATTCATATAGGCCAAAACTGTTCAAATGAAGAAACTAAACAATATAGAGGTCTTTTCAAAGAGTTCCGAGATGTTTTTGCTTTAACATATGAAGAGATTCCTAGGATTGATCCATCCATTGTTGTACATGAAATTAAGACTTATCCCATGGAGAGCCTCCAGTCTGATGAAAAATTATGTCAATTCCATCCTAGGAAGGCTGGGACAATAAAATACGAGGTCGATAAACTTCTGAAAGAAGGTTTTATTTATCTTGTACCGCTAACTGAGTGGGAATCTAATATTGTCCATGTAGATGAGAAACAAGGCACTTTTAGGGTTTGCATTGATTTTCAAGAATTGAATAGGGCTTGTCCTAAAGACAACTTTCCTACTCCACATATCAATCAAATCATTGATAAATGTGCCGGGAGCGTCATCTTCTCATTTATGGATGGATTTTCTGGATATAATCAGATAGAAATTCTACCCACCGACCAAAATAAAACAACATTCATTTGTCAGTGGGGAACCTTTGCTTATCGCAAGTTACCCTTTGGTTTGAAGAACACCAGAGCTACATTCAAGCATGCCATGTCCTATGCTTTTAACAATATTAAATACATTATGGAACCCTATCTGGACAACCTCCCTGCTCATTCGCAGCAACATGAGGACCACCGAGGCCACCTTAGGGACATTTTCCTTTGTTTTTGTCAGTATTATATTCGATTGAATCCCCACAAGTGTGTGTTTTGTGTTGAGACTGGATTCCTTCTTGGCTTCCTAGTTTCCAAATATGGCATCTAGATGGATCCTTTGAAAATAGCTTCTATTTTGTCCTTACCCGCCCCGAATAATATCAATGAACTCCAAAGTTTGCAAGGGAAGGAAAAATTTCTTCGTTGTTTAGTATGCAATTTTGCATAAAAAACACACGGTCATATGTGTCTCCTTAAGAAGAACGCCCCATTATTTTGGGATGACCAGACCCAAAGATATTTTGATAATTTGAAATACGCTCTGACACATTCACCGATGTTACACCCCCCCGAATTATTTGAAAGACTTTATGTTGTATGTTGATGCCTCCACTACTACCGTCGATATGGTTTTAGTGCAGGAATATCTCAACGGCTAAGAACATGTGATTTAATATCTAAGTAAGAGCCTTCTTGACTCTGAAACTCATTATTCACATGTGGAGAAGATGGATTTGGCCATAGTCATTGCCGTGAAAATATTTCGTCACTGCATTTTACTTCGCACCACAACTGTTCTCGCTGATCAAAACCCCATGTATTATGTTTTGACTCATAAAGTAATAGGGGTAAAATATTCCCGTTGGATTGTTATCCTACAGGAATTTGATCTCGAGTTCGTTAAGGCTACTTCCAAGAAGTCCTTATTTTACGCAAAGTTAATGTGTGATCTTCCCTGTGCTCTCATGGAAACTAAGCCCGATGATTCATTTTCGGATGAATTTTTGTTCCTGATTAGCACAAGTGATCTATGGTATGGATATCTGATTATCTATCTCTAGACACAAAGGTTTCAACTTGACATGTCTAATGACGATCACCGACATATCCATCACCACGCAAAATATTATTCATTTTAAATGATACATTGTACTATTGTGGTATTGAATTCGTTCTTTGATGATGTCTTACACATGAATATTTTGAACAAGTTTTGAATGATTTCCACTCTGGAGCATGTGGCGGTCATCTTTTTAGGATGGCTACAACTCAGAAAATCATTCGTGCTAGGCATTTTTGGCCCTCAATCTTCAAAGATTATCATGAGGCAGTGAAAAAGTGCCTAGCCTGCCAAATTTTCTATCTGAAAAAGTGCACCCACCCTTCTCCTTTACACCTTGCCATTGCTATTGGCCCTTTCACCAAATGGGGGATAGATGTTATGCATTGTAAGCCTACCTCAGCCCGGGGGGGGGCATGGTTATATCATCGTAGCCGTTAATTATTTTAAAAAATGGGACGAGGAGATTCCTACATATGTAGAGGATGGTTGCACGACCAACCTCTTTTTGCTCAATCATATAATAGCTAGGTTTGGAGTCCCACAAGACATAGTCACTAATCATGAATCTCATTTTCATAATCAAATGATGGATGAGTTAAGCGCTAAGCTGGTTTTTCACCATGAAAACTCAACTCCTTATTACCCACAAGCTAATGGTCAAGTCGAGGCCATTAACAAAGTTTTGAAAACTATGTTGCGTAGAATGGTTGGAGATCATAAATCCAACTGGCACTTGACTCTATTTTCTGCACTATAGGATTATAGAACTTCAGTTAAAAAAATAACTGGTTTCTCACCGTTTCAGATGGTCTATGGATGGGAATTTGTCCTTCCTATTGAATGTAAGATACCATGTTTTGGTTATGCAGATTAGATGGTTTTTTTATGGTTTTACTGATGGTTCTTGTCGTCATACCCTAAACCTCACTTCAGCTACTTGGGTTTTGTATTCCCCAAATCATGACTTAGTTAGTTCAGGAGTGTTTTGTGTAGGTCCAACCACCAATAACATCGTCAAGTATCAAGCGGTAATAGGTTTGTTGACTGAGGCTACATCTCGGGACATTGATCACTTGGTAGTATTCATCAACTCACAGTTAATGGTTTTTCATTTGAACCTGTTGCAGCTGCAACGTTTTCCCAAATTTTTTAAAATTTTGGACCCTCCTTTTAGTTTTGTCTTGCCTGGATTTGCTTTTAATTGATGAACTTTGTTGTCCTCTGCTACAAATTTCGATCTTTGAGTTTAAATTGATGTAAATTGTTGAATGAATATCTTTGTCTGCTGATGTTTTGACTTATGGATGATTTTTCTTTTCACTGTCAGAATATTATTGAGCTGTGAATTGGGGCCGTAGTTTTCTACACAGCCATCATTGCGGAAGCTCAATAAAAAATGGCCTGATCCAAAGCCTTGTTTTTTGCCGACGCATTTTTCGTTTTATATTCATATCAGCATTTTTCATCTCATCGCTGTCAGAGCATAAGTCCTTTGTGTGGCCGCCGTTTCAGATGGCAGATTACAAGCACTTCGATGGAAGCCTTTATCTTTGCCAATCCTGTGGGGTCTTTGATTTTTCTTGTTTCGCTATCATAACTGTGTTAGACATTTGATCGGGGGATTAGTCTTCGGGTGTTCCGATCGCTGATGTTTTTGGTTTCCATGGAGTTTTTGAGATTAAATGGTTGGGGGAGCCCAAAGGTCACCTGGGGGGGTAACCCAACGGTTTTGCTGCTTGTATAAATATAGGAGAATTAGAGGGAATAAGGAATTTTTCCCAGTTAGACATGTGAGAAGATGTTGTAAGAAGAAATATTTCCTTTTGCAATAGATAATTACAATTTTTCTTGTTGGAGAAAGCTTTGGTGGAATGTTCAAATGCTGTGCAATGGATGTTGTTGAAGGGGAACTATTTCG
>LPNX011150227.1:3826-35790 GCA_001517045.1 Pseudotsuga menziesii
CTGAAATTCGCTTGCCAAAAAGTGTTACCCAGGTCCGTGGATTCACCCAACATTGGATCTGCATCTTTCCAAGGGTTGGGACTTTCTTCAACTTCCCATTTTAAGGTAGCTTCCCTATTCCTTGTGCTTTTGACATTTTAAATAATANCGCTGATTTTTTCTCCAACCATGCATGATAATTGAAAACTTTGAAATAAACAAGGATTTCTTGGCGTATTTCATCAACACTTGCATCCTTGCAACCTCTCCCATGATGCTGTCTTGATTTTAGTGTAACCTATGATTTCCTAGGGCTAAATCTTAAGTGTCACGAATAAGTTATCGGTTACTTGTTTTTTATTTCTTCTATTTAAATGAGTTTTCTATTAGAAACTGCCCATTATCCACGCATTAGCTAAGAGTGCATCAGCTACCAGTTAGCTATCTCTGGAAAGGAAATTTTGTGCTTAAGCAGGACCATAATCTCAGTGCTGTAGGTATTCTTAGGTTTAAATCTAGGCTCCAATACATTCCTGGGCACTCAAGGTCATCTTGGAATCCAATTAAATTATTTGTATCCGTGAGCAACAGGGTGATTCCATGAAGATGGGTAACACTTTTTGGCCAAATTTGGCGATGAAAACCTGATTTTTTACTCATGTGCTAGATAGAAGCCCTCAAAACNTGTATTTTGTTTTTTCAATGATTTATGGAGTTTGAGGATATGCCCTTATTTGAAATCCTTATGGCATGCTTAGGTGGCAAGATGGGGTGCATAACTTTTGAAGAGAAATGTTTTGACCATGTCATTTGCACCAAGGGATTCACAAGAAGCCCAAGTGTAGTTTTCTTTGGAGCGAGGCGTGCCTGCTGTGATTGGTGTAATGGGGACACACCAACTTCCTTACCCTTCCCATAGTAGGGGTCGAAACGTCAAGATTTGCGAAATCATCCAACACAGCTCCTTCTTATTTACAATTCTCCACTGCGTAAATGACTACTTTCATAAATACTAGTTACTGGTAAGTTGTAATAGTAATAATTATGTAGTTTGTAGATTGATATATATCATAACTTTTTTTGAATATCATCATTGTCAAGAAATAACAACTTCTTAAAGGGTGCTAGCTCAATGGTAGAGCGCCTGCGTAATTATGGGCAGGAGGTTGGTGGTTCGATTCCTCCGTGCCCTACCATAAATTTGTGACTACAAAAACGAATAAATTCACATATATACGACTATTAGTAGCTAATTTCTCATATCTTAGTCGTATTTAGCTTAGTCATTAATATGTTAACTTCTAGTAATTTATTTAGTCGTATATTTGGTCATTAATGGTTGTAATCAGTGACTAAATCAGCGACTAAATCAATGATTAACTCAGTGAATAAATCAATGACTAAATCCGTGACTAAATCGATGACTAAATCATTAACTATCAATGACTAAAACAATGACTAAATCATTGACTATCAATGACTAAATCATTGTCTATCAATGACCAAATCAATGACTAAATCAGTGACTACTAAGTCAAGCTATTAATGACTAGTGAAATACGACTAGCTATAAGATAGTGGTAATTTGCTACTATTAGTCACCGACTCAAAAATAGTCGTTTATAGCCTGATTTTAGTCATTTTTTTAGTCATTAATTTCTCATTTTCTACTAGTGTAAATAATTATCTTTGTGACCTACATATAACTCATCTTTGGATATTGCAACATGAAATTGAACTAACAATAAATAAATTGTATATCTACCATGAATTAAATAACAAGGTTGCCAAAATGTTTCCTATAATATTATAATATCAATCTTCAAAGAATCATGATCCTTGGTAAATTGTAATCCAATTTGAAAAGGAGTATGTCAAGGCTCATAGTCCTCTATATTAAAACTATTCAAGATATATAGTTTATATGTAGGTTGAGAAATAAATATACATCACTTTATTGTATATCCTCAACATGAAAAAATGTAAAACTATGTTTGTTATCTCAAATCTATAATTTAGTTGCGGCTTTGAACCAAGAATTGAATCACAATCATTCCAAGTTACAAGCATGCCATCAACATATAACAAAATTGGTGTAACTACATCATTCAAATGTAGCACATATATTTTATTATCCAATTCACAACGCTTGAAGACAATAAGGAGAAATAACATATCATTCTAGAATAAATATCAAAATTACTATACCACGAGGTCTCCACAATTAGAAATAATTATCTAGTTTGATATGAATGCTCTAGTACACAGAGTGGTGAAACAAAGACATAATACCTATGAACATAATTGAACAATAGTGTGGACATTAACATCCCAATGATCACATTTCTTCTTATTCTAATGACCAATAGTGGTTTATTGTACATGTTGTGGTTGAATGAGTTTGACCTCCATAGAATGTTGGAATATTAAGGTGATATAATGAACGCTTCAGTTAACTTTGCATTATGTGAAATTGTTTTCGTACAATTATTTTTTCTTTAAAAACTATCCTCAGTGAAACACTTTTTCAAAAGTAGTAGAGTTAAATATTGAATATAATCGTTGTGGCAAAGTGATAGATTATAACCCAAAGCTCTTTTCTTGGTAATGGCTTATTTGGTAACCCCGCATACATATATATGCATCTTCCTTTTATTGGATGACAACTCTACATTTTATGGTTGCTTCAGCTATGTAAGGTTGGAAATATGTTGCGCATTTCTCTAAAAAATCTCATATAAGAAAAAGAAACGGGTCCAAGATTATGTAGAATATGAAAGTGGTGGGAGGAAAATTTTGAGGAAGAAAGGTTGATTTTTGTTCTCGTGACCAGATTTGGTAATAAAATGGTTCTTCTTTGTGGTTTTCTTTGCACTAAGGCTATGAGTCATCAACTATATAAGGAATATCAATGTATTGAATAATTTTGCGAGACCCATCATAGAAAGTGAGCTATAGTATATAGTTATGCTATGCTTGAATGTCCAACTGTTAGTGAGAGAGGCATTGTTAGCACTGTGGTTCTATTTGGTTTACTCTTGAAGTTGGAAAATAAAATAAGTCACTCAACAAGCAGTGAATTTATAGAGATTTACATTTATTTTCATCTTTGGTTCAAGTTGTTATTTAGTTCTGGGCGATATAAAAAATTGGAATTTCACATTGCTATTCTTAATTGTAGCTGGCAGTTCAACCTCCTAAAGTTTGAAAGAAGTTTCGTCGAGCTATTTTATAAGTATTTTGATTTCATTAGTCAAGTATCTTTGTATTTGGATTCCAATCATTCGTGCGACACTAACAGTAAGAAGAGTAGAGAAGGGAATTGTTGTGCCTCATTTTTTGTTGTTTGAAAATATCTAAGGTTTAATAAAATTGCAATTGTTGTCTTTGAGAGTGGCAGTAAGTGTGCTTTCTTTGACCTCATGGAGAAACTAGGAAAGAAAAGGGTAATTGTGCATAGACATGAGGATGGATGTGAAATTGATGGTATTTAGAACTTGATTCAAAGATTAAATAAGTTGGAAAAATATAATCATAAGCTGAAGTCAATAATCAAAATGAACAACACGATATCTCATCTACAATTCACAAGTGTGGATAAGTATAAAATCCATTTTATTCCCAAGCTAGCCATGGAAAAAGAAAAAAAATGATGTTCTGAAAGGAAAATTCTTAAAGTAGAAAAAAACGTTACAAAAACTCAAGAAGCATCTACAAAAGGATAATATCTCCGGCTAATAAAATTATAAAAAATTAGCATTTGCAGAGGAGGAGGAGCAATTACAAAGTGGTCTAGGAAATCCGTTGATGGTGTAGGCATACGAAAATCCACGGGGCTAATTTTGACCACTCAAGGTAGTCCCAAATGGTCAAGTAGGCCCACCATTCCTATTCCTAGTAATCCATAGACCATTGAAAACAATCCAAGTGGATAGACCCAATGACCCAACAACTTCAACATGGTCAACCTATCAATGTATTAACCACGTTGTGCACCAACATGGTTTAAGTCCAAGGGTTTACACATTCCAACACCACCATTCTCTGAAAATGACTCATAGGATTTAGGGGGCAACTTGAGAAAATCTATCCCCAATAATTATAAGTTCCTAAAGCCTCAACATTGTACAAAGTTTAATAAAAAAATTATTTTGTCAAGGGATTTGTAAATACAAAAACAATTTGATCATTAGTCTTGTAATAGACAAGGGCACCACATATTATTGTACGAGATGTCTCAAATAATATGCATGAGCTTCAAAATATTTATTAATATACACAACAATGTTATAATAAAACTATATTGCACTTTAATTATCACAATACAATGTAGTAGATTCGTAGAGAGGAAATAAAAGCTCACCAATTAGGTTTCAAACCCATGCATCTTCAATTCTATCATTCACTACACACTTATATTCAGATTTAGTAATTCAGAATGACAACAAACTTTGTCTCATACCTGACCAAATTAATGAACTAGATCAAATATTAACCACATCCCAAAAGCGGAGTTTTGATTATATTTTCCACCTATCTAAACAAAGTTTCCATAGTTGGCCAACTAAAGTGGTTTGTTGTTAATATGCTAAATGAAAAACTTATATGTATCGTTCATATACAAAATAATTGTCTTTGTGGCCTACATACAACTCACCTTTGGATCTTGCAACATGAAATTGAACTAACAATAAAGAAATTTATATGTGCCATGAATTAAATAATACGACTGCCTACATGTTTCCTATACATTATAATATCAATCTTCAAAGGGTCATGATCCTTGGTAAATTAAAATCCAATTTGAAAAGGAGTAGATCAAGGATCATAGCCCTCCACATTAAAACCACTGAAGAGATATAGCTTATATATGGGTCGAGAAATAAACATTACTTCACTCAATTGCATAACTTAGACACAAAAAAAGAAATGTAAATCTAGGTTTGAGATCTCAAATCTATAATTTAGTTGCAACTTTACACCAAGACTTGAATTACAATAATTCCAAGTTATACTAAATCATATCATTAACACATAACAAAACTGGTATAACGACATCATTCAAATGTAGCACATATATTTTATTATCTAATTCACTACACTTGAAAACGAGAAGGGGAAATAACATATCATTCTACTCATGAGTCCATGCTTGAGGTTTTTATGTCAACCCATACAACTACTTCTGCAAGTTGCATGCAATATTTTCATCTTGCACACAACTATATGGTTACTCCATGTACATCTCTTTAATATAATTTCCATGTAAGAAATTGATTTTCATGTCCATTTGATGCACCTCCCAACCAAAAATGGAAATGAGACAAAGGATGATTTAGATTGAATTCATTAGGACTACACGAGAAAAGACATCAATGTAGTTATTTTCTTTTTATTGTGAAAAAACCTTGGATACCAATCTAGCCACATGCCTCTCAACAACACCATATGAAGTAAACTTAGTCTTATAAAGGATATTCTCAACTATTTCTATTGATTTTTAAACAACTCATGGAGTCTTGTTCAAACAAAACAAAATTGAATGGTTAGTATCTTGTCAACTATCCTAAAAAAAGGCATGAAAATCACAAATTTGTACTATTGTGAGTGGAATGGGAAATATGTGTGTCAAATTACATTCTTGTTTATCTCCATTTGGAAGTAAATATTTATGTAATTAAGTATTCCATTTGACCAGCTAGTTGTTGTAGTTTTTTCTTGAATTTTGCATTGCATGCAATATATGAAACTATGATTTTCATTTGCATTGTGGGTAAAATTTGTATTCATAGTATGGGACCAAACCCTCAACATACAACTTATTTCTTACTATATGACATTTAATAATAGTTAGCATATTGTTTGTTAGGTTCAAAGCTTTGTTCAAGATTTCATGATTGTTTTTTGTGTTGAAATAATGTAACTGCCAAAGATATTTTATTGCAATTTTATTATTGTTATTATTGTTTCCCTCCTTTCCAAAGATGTTTGTCCTCCAATTGGAAGAGTCCTTGATGTACTTGGCCATGTAAAAGTATTGAGGTTAAACATCCATTGTAAGTTGGGTCAATGGTACCCACAAAAGTATTGTTAAAGGTTGTCTTCTGTCTCCCAAGGCAATTCGACCATGTTGGAAAGATGAAGTCGACCTTGTTGGGTGATTAGACTATGTGGTTGATATGTATAAATAGATGAGGAACCCTTCTCATTTGGGCACACTCACAAATCAAGTAAGTTTTTTAGAGAGGGAAAGAGGATTCCATCTAGAGGAGAGGAAGGAGTCAATCTTATTCTTGGGGTCTTACACTGTACTTGGTTGGATTCTATATTGAGAAAGTTTTGCTAGGTGTTATCCCCCACAAGGTTTTTGTAGGATAAATATTTGTTTCTTCTTTGTCTTGCTATGCTTATCATTCTTTTAGTGATCTTCTTGTTATTGGGCATAATTTTTATAGAAATCTAACATGGTATCAGAGCCAACCTGAAAGAAGTCATTAGGAAGCAATTTGTCCCACGGTACAAGAATATAGGGTTTGTTATTTCATACAACTCCCTTGTCATATCAAATAAAAAAGAAGGATATATCAACTCACCCTAGGAGGGTGCATCTTTCTGTGGTGATAGAATTTGGTTTCAAAGATTTTCAATTTTGACTTGTCATGACTTCTATCGGGATGAAATAGGGCATCGATTTTTTAAGCTTTTTCCCATAGTTTTGGAGGAAGGACTGCTCAACTCTCCTTGGGGAGGCACATATTTTCATTCAAACACATCTTCAAGATATCCAACTTGAAAAATTATGGTTTCTTTGTCAAACCCTAGGTCAGGTTGAACCTTGTTCTAGGATCAACCTTCTTACTAGTAAGTTCTACTTCCTATATTTCCATTTAATGTTCTCATTCAGTGAAGATGAAAAATAACACCAATATTGAAGGGGCATAGAAATTCAGAGCATGGAAGTACATAGTCATGTTTATCCTTGAAGAACATGACCTAGAAGATCGTGTCAAGGATAAAGTCCCAAAACCAGAAGGAAATGAAACAAAAGCTAATCATAAGAAGGACATGATAAAGTCTAAGAGGATCATACTTGATTCTGTAAAGGAGCACTTGATTCCTCAAGTATTCTCAAAGAAGACTCCAAAAGAAATGTTTGATGCAGTGACCTGGGATTCTATTTGAAGGAAAGAATATAAATAGAAGAACGAACTTGAGAAATCAACTCAAGGGTATGAAGATACAGAAGGCAGAAACTATGCAGTCACACTTCGCAAGAGTATATCATATAAAAGAACAATTGGAGGCTATTGGTGTCATGTTAGAAGAATAAAAGGTTATAATGACCACCTTGAATGGTCTCCCAAGGGATTGGGAATCCTTCATCATAGGAATATGTTCTAGAAGAAAGCTCATCAATTTCAAAAAACTTTGGGAATAATGTGTGCAAGAAGAAGGAAGAATAACTAACATATAATAAAAACTAAATGATGATGAATATCAATCCTTGGCATCTCATGCAAATAAAGGATCAAACAAGAGAAAGGATTGTGATCAATATCCCAGAAGAAATCAAAAGTTTCAAAGGATCTCAAGACCCAATAGAGACTTCTCATCCTTTGAATGTTTCACATGTAACAACATCGGACACATTGCAAGAAATTGTCCCCTCAAAGCAGAACAATTCAAGAAGAGAAACAAGAAGTTTCATTTCCATGCAGTTGAAGATGATGACACAGTTGAAGAGAGGAACAATGAAGATGAAGAATCTAGTGAATAATATGTTTTGATATCAACTCTCACTGGCTCAGTCTCACATAGAATTGACACTTGGATTGTAGACATTGGTGCCTCCATACATACGACAAGTTACAAAGACTCTCTCCAATGTCTTATTCAAAAAGATTCACCTCACAAAGTAAATCTTGGAGATGACTATCAATATCCCATCAAAGGAATGGTGGAATCCTTTTATAATTTGGACTCAAGAAATTCCATGAATATGAAGGAGGTATTATATGTCCCAGGTTTGAAAAGGAATCTCCTTTCTATCTCGGCCTTAGATAAGACAGGTTTTAGAGTTGCTCTTGTAGATGGAGAAGTCCTCATGTGGCAAAAGGGAAAGACAAGAGATGATGTAGTTGTGATTGGATTAGAAGAAGGAGGACTCTACAAATTAAAGGGACACTCATATTCATCCCTAACAGCAAGTACCATTATCCCATGTGAACTATGGCATAAGAGACTCGCTCATGTGAACTAAAAATCACTACCAATTATGAGCAAGGTAGTAACAGGTTTACCAGAGATTCATATAAACCATGGAGGATTTTGCAAGGGATGTGTTCAAGGGAAGAATACCAAGAACCCATTTCAAAAGGGATGTTGGACATTATTCACTCAGATGTATGCGGTCTGATGTCAAATACTTCATTAAGCGGGTATGTTAATTATGTTTATTTTATTTATGCCTATTCCCGCAAGACTTGGATTTACTTCTTGAAGAGTAAAGATGAAGTATTTGAAAGGTTCAAAGAATTTAAGGATCTTGTAGAGAATTTTTCTGATAAGAAGATCAAGACCTTGAGATATGAAAATGGACAAGAATTCACTTCAAATGAATTCAAGGATTTCTATAAAGAAGCTGGGATTAAGAGGGATCTCACCACATCCTATAATCCTCAACAGAATGGCATAGAAAAAAGAAATAATATAAATATTATGGAGGATGTGAAATCCATGATCCATGATCAAGACTTAACCATGCACTTATGGGTTGAATTAACTAGGACCACAGTATATGTGTAGAACATAATCGCCCACAGTTCTCTTGGAAAAAAAACTCCAGAAGAAATGTTCACCAAAGAGAAGCTTGAAGTCAACCACCTGAATATATTTGGTTGTCCTGTGTTTATACATGTTCCCAAGGAGAAAAGATCAAAATTGGACCCTTCCAGAAAAAAGGGAATATTTGTTGGCTAGAGTGATTAGTCGAAATATTATATAGTCTACATTCCAAGTTATCATTAGATTGAGATCAACATAGATGTCATATTTTATGAAGATGCATATTTTAGTAAGTCCAAGAAAAAACATACAGATGAAGACCATAAAGAGGAACATGAAGCCCCTAGAGTTCAAGAAACCTGTAGAGTTCTAGTCCGAAATGTTGAAGAAGAACAAATACCAGAAGATCATGACCTGGAAGAGCCTCAAAGACCACTGGAGATATCTCAAGAGATGATATCACAAAAGAGAAGAGCATCTTGGGCTCATGATGTAATTCAAAGTGCAGAAAAATATGGTTCTACAGAAGGAAGAAAGAGACCAAGAACCTATTCTAGCTATGTGGCCTTGATGTGCAATCTTATTGATGTAGAACCCACGTGTTTTGAAGATGCAACAAATAAGAGGGAGTGGATGGGTGAAATTATCGAATAATTCCATTATATTGTAAAGAATGATGTTTGGGATGTGGTACCAAGGCCAAGAGAGAAATCAATAGTTTCCTCAGAATGGATTTTCAAAACAAAACATTCAGTAGATGGAAGTATTGAGAAATACAAAGAAATATTCATATCTCAAGGATTCTCACAGAAATAAGGAATTGATTATGAAGATAATTTTACACCATTAAAAGATATACCTCCATCAAAACTATTCTTTTTTTGGAAGCCAAGATGAAATGGAAGCTACACCAAATGGATGTAAAGACAACCTTTCTAAATGGTGTGATAGAAGAAAGAAGTATACATTGAACAGTATCCAGGTTTTGAAACCCATGATAGAAAAACACATGTGTATGTATATTGATTAAGGCATTATATGGGTTAAAGAAAGCACCTAGAGTGTGGTATGGAAGGATTGATGGATTTTTTATGAGCTTGGGATTTACCAAGAGTAAAGAAGATTCCAAACTTTACCATAAGGTTTTCGATGGGGGTATTATGATTCTATTTCTATATTTTGATGATATATTCCTGACAAGTGAAGAGAATATTATCGGTGAATGCAAGAAGAAGCTTCATGCTCAATTTGAAGTGAAATATCTTTGCATGACACACTATTTTATCGGTCTTGAAGTATGGCAATTCCTAGATGATATTTTCCTAAATCAAGGAAATATATTGTTGAGATCCTAAAGAGATTTGGGATGTTGGAATGCAAGGAAAATAACACTTCGACGGTGACCAACTTGAAGCTCCTAAATGACGATGCCTCAGATATAGTAGATGCTACATTATACTGAGATATTATTGGCTCACTAATGTATTTGACAAATACAAGACCAGATATATATTTTGATGTAAACACGTTGAGTCAGTATATGGTGGATACCTGACATGTTCACTTAGTTGCTATAAAAAGGTGATGAGGTACCTAAAAGGTATATTGGATTGTGGCCTCAGATATATAGTTGATTGTGAGATTAGACTACATGGTTATACAAATTCAGATTGGGATGGGAGCACTGATGACAGGAAGAGTACCTCAGGATGTTGTTTCAGTTTGGTATCAAGTGTGATCTCATGGCTTAGCAGAAAGCATACTTGTGTTGCTCTCAATGCACCAAAGGCGGATTCCATTTCCTCATGTTCATGTTGTTGTGAAGGTGTTTGGATTCACAAATGGTTGATAGGATTGTTTGATATAGAGATGGATGTGAATGATATCTATTGCGATAATAAGAGTTGTATCCAGCTGATAGAGAACCCTGTGTCTCACGACAAGTCAAAACATATAGAGATAAAAGTACCACTACATCTAAGATATGGTGTAGAAGGGAGATGTACAACTCTAGTATGTTCCTACAAAATAACAAGTCGTTGATGTATTGGCTAAGCCTGTGTCTTGTGAAAAGTTTGAATACTTTTGAGAAAATCTTGGTGTAGTTTGAAAGGACCTCCCTTGAAAGAGGGAGTGATGATGATGATGTGGTTTATTGTTGCAGTGGTGTGGAAGCTCAGTCTAGGATTGGACCTTTTCATGATAATTCGAAATATCCCAAATTCCTTATACTTAAAATGGATGACAAAGAAGAGGCTTCAACAAATAACATTTGTATTTCTTCAATAAAGGAGTTGAAGCTTAGTATTTTTATCATTACTAATATAAATGGTTATTCCCATAGTCAAAATATTCATATTCATTCTCAGAGTAATTATATACCTTATCAAACTTAGTTTGGATGAATATAACATCCAACTTTGAGGTGTGAACCTATTCTTTCCCACGTAGAAATGAATGATATACCAATGATTGATAAAGCCCATTTACTCTAATCAAATTATTTTAGGTAAGACATGCTTTATGCATAGACACAAGGACTTGGCCATAATTTGTAAGACATATCTATTAGCATGACCAAGCTCTATATTATGATTAATTCAAGGTTCCCAACCTTAGAAATAAACTTAATGAGGTTGTGGTTGATACTAAGCCCCAATAACTATTTCCTCACTGCATTGTTGTATTAGGTGCGATGAAACAAAAATTATATTTTCCCTTATAAAATTCACATGGATGTCAGCAAGACTAAGAGACTTGGCATAAGCCATTTCATATAGAGTTATCATCAATTCATCATGACCTAGTCACACACACCTATCTTCCTTTGTGAAACACCTCCACTAGTGAACTCCAACGTCAAACACCCCCACTAGCCTAGTGAACTCCAACGTAGTATATATATATATATATATATATATATATATATATATATATAATTAAATGCAGTATGCCCTTACGTTGAACTTGTAATGCCCTATGGTCTATGCATGCTTTCTTGCTACTGTATCCAAGTATTGAATAAATATGAGCAGGATAATAATTAACAAGTACTTCACAGTTGGGGAATTAGGACAGGGAAAATTAGTCTTTAATCTCCACATTTTCATCCTTCCTGTATTGAACAACTTATAAACCATGAAACCACATCCTGAATATGAAGTTAAATTATGAAACCACAACTATGAATATAAATGATATTGTTGCATGTCACCTCAGTAATCATCTTTTTAAGCTTTGACTTAGCTTTGGAAAATCGGATAGCATATATATAGCTTCCATTGTTTGTATTTCTGGCGGTGGCAGTGGGAATGAGGTATATAATAATTAATTTGTTGGTGAATCGATAAAGTAGGAAATAAGGACACATAGCACTGACACCGATACTATGGCCATTTGTCTTTATGCTTCCTTGAAGTATCATTATTACACATAGTTTTTCAACCCAAGTTATATCTTTGAACATATATATACTTCACTACAAACTTGTCAGGCGAAGTTAAGATTCTTCATAACAAACTTATCAAGAAAAAATTCAACCTTCTTGTCATTTTGTGTAAGTTGTGGGACAATTTTGTGTAAGTTGTGAGACCATTAGAAAGAAAAAATTCAGAGAATAAAATATTATATATAAATATAATATTTTAGGCAAATATTTTCATTTTATAAAGTAATATAGTTAAATAATATATACAATTATTTTTCTTAAAAACTATACAATTTAATATAAGCACTTATAAATGTTATCAATCTAAACATATTTTGTAAATAAATAAAAACTTATACACAAACAATAATTAATTGGAAAATTTAGTTTTTGAAAAAAAAATAGAAGAAAATAACCAATTGAAAATAATTTATGATATATGAATAAAAAATAGAAGTGTCCTTCGCCATATGGCGTGAACAATCAAAATACATTATCCACTCCTTTTGAGAAGTGTGACATAAAACATATAGTTAACACCTTTACCTTCTTCTACCCATTAATGACCTTTTCCTTAGGTTTGGAATTTGAAGATGAGAATGATGAATCTGTAAGTAACTTTTGAAATATTTGTGTAAACCTTTGGCTATTTTTCTACCTTCATTTTGGCTTAATATTTGCGTCAACAAGTATCTTATAATTATGTGTAGATAATTTCATGATGGTTTGGTGGCATTTGTAAAACTAAGGGACTTTTCATATTACAAACTCAATGTCTCAACTCTAATTCAAAGAGAGGAGTGATCCATTGATTAATGATGGCTATAAAACTAATTATGACTAATTAGATTCTCTCTTTAGAATTATAAAATTAATTATGAATAGTTAGATTGTCTCTTTAGAATTTTGTTTAGTTGCTTCAACTTCTTGATGAAACTTTATGGTACAGGTGTCTCATTTATTTGTTTTAACTTCAATAAATGAGAGTTTTGGGATTTATAATTTTGGCAATTGGTTTCACTTTATTGAGTTCATAATAGTGACATTATTTCTCACCATAGAAGGTCATGGAATTATCTGGCTTTTGGTTTCATCACCACTATAGAAGATGGGTGTTACTTTTTTGTTCATATTTGTGGGTAATGTCTTTTGTTATGAAAATAGATATGATTGGTGCCTCTCCCTCTCCTCTTGCATACAATTAGTGCTAGGCATAGCAGTTTTGGAGAAACTAGAGACTGAGTTAAACTATATTTTCCAATTGCACTAGAATGTGAGAAATTATTTAACTATTATGTCCATTTGTTTAGAACCACAAGTAAAACATAGAGTTTGGTCAAATTTTAATAGAGTAGGTTGGGATCGAAAAATAGCATGCACATACCAAGTTCCATAAGTTCACAATGAAATTTCCATTAAATAGCAGTGTAGAAGGATAACATATTTTCTACAAATGCAATAATTTGATTAACTATGCTAAGAAAATGCCCTACATAAATTATACATGTACTTTCTATCTTTTCTTTTTAAATAGACTCATGATCCACACTTCTCATGATGTGTCCTAATAGTATTTTATTTGACTTTCTTCTTTCTAGCTCCACTTGGATTAAAATCCTACATTTAATGTAGTTTTTTGAATTATATATTTATATTGACATGATTAGTTCCTATTATCATTTGTATTGGTATATTATGTGGATTAAATGAAAAACTATGTCTCTCAACAATAAATATCAAAATTAATATACCACGAGGACTCTACAATTATAAATAATTATCTAGTTTGATATGAATGGCTTGGTACAAAAAGTGTTGTAATAAATACATAATACATATAAAAATAATTGAGCCTTAGCGTGAACATTAACATCCCAACAATCACATTTCTTCTTATTCTAATGACCAATCTGCAATACTTGTTGTTTGCACTAGATTTTGTACCTAGACTACGAAAGTGCAAAGTCTAGACAATCTTGAATGTTTTAGATCTATGAATGAGACTTACTTTTCTATAAGGTTCTTAGGAAAACATGAGGATTAGGGTATTAGGCTTAAAGGAAATCAATAAGCAAATTATAATGATATAATGAACAAGTAACATGATAGACTGACTGTGTGTACATATCATAAACAAGAATATAATCATACTTTAGATCTTACTAATCAATCAAATTCATGGACACAAATACTTTCTGGATAGAAAAAGCATAGTGAAATGTTAGCCTATTCATGAGCATTCTAAGGTTAAAACTCTATCTAAGAATTGAGTCATAAACAAGGCGATCACATCGATCATAAACATTTACCATTATAATGAATAAAATAGGCCCATATCATATATAATATCATTCCAAAACAGTCTTCAAGTTACTTATAAAACGTCAAAACATACCTAATTACAGATCATGATATCTCGTGACCTAATCCCAAAAATCAATTCCCAACCCCCTCTCTACTTTTCTTTTTCATACTTATAGACATACAAAAGTTTAAAGTAGTGTAGTGGGGATTTCTCCCCTACTACGTGCAAAAGAACCTACCCTGGATCATTCAAATCATAGGGTAGAGTTCAATGGTGCAAAGGATTACTCGAATTTTACTAACAACAATAAATGATATCAATAATAACAATATTTTATTTTTTAGATATATTCTACTAACTAAATAAAAAAAGAACAAAAAATACCTTTCTTTTGAAGTTGGGCCACTGTAGTCGTCCGAGAAAATGGTCCCGAAGCTCCATGGTTTGGGTCTCCAGTCTACTCCACTAGTGGTTATCAAATAGGGGGAATGGATCCAAATGGGTATTGAGCAAGCTCAACATACATCATGGGAAATGATATGGAAAAGTGTGACAACAATGGAGAAAATTAATGACATGTAACGTTTGTGGGGAGACCTTCATAATGTATTTATAGGATGGTCCAAGGGTTTTTTACCCATCTCATTTTATTGTGCATGGTATTTATCTATGGTTTTTGGCCCATTCTCATTTTTAGGGTTTTTTGGTCCTTTTGGAGAGAGTGGGGATAAATCACAATAAATGCTCAACTTCCCTTCATTTATGGGGAAGGAATAATAATGTTTTGGACCATATTTAGTGGAATTTTAGTTGTGAAGGTCAAAATGGAGGAAATAATGGTGGGAATATGATGTATGACTATTATACCATGGAGAGAAAGGTGAACATTTTTTAGTGTTAACAGATTTTCCCCTGATCTATAAGGGCAGAAGCTCATCATATGGCCAATAGACATCATAGATCAAGGGAAAATGGTGACAATAGTGGAGAGTCTGGAGAGGACTGTGGAGGAGTGGAGTTTCCTCATTCAAACTGCATTTGCATTTGGTTCGTATTTCTTCTAAAAAATGGACAAGGAACATATAATCTCATACATGTATATGTACAAGGCGGGAATACCCATGCTCGTAACAATGTCTCAAAATAAAAATGGGGATCAAGGCTCAAATAATGGGATTCGATCAATACATATATAATTGGTGATACATAATGGTGGTCTCAATGGGAAGCTGAATATAAATGCTAATATGAAGAACGGGTACATAGGAACAATGACATTCTAATGGAATGCAATATCCTAACAACGGATGCTATGATGAATCTGGAGATGTACACAACTGTATGGACTCAATGACTGAGAGCCCGAATCTCTGAGGTACAATAAACAACATCAAGCACTATAGATACATGGAAGCATGGCATCGGGGGGCTTATGAATACTGTCAGAAACACAACCTTGAAATCACAAGGGACATGAAACTGTATGGGTCCCACAGTAGACTCACCAATGTGATAGAGTCAGGTGACAACCAGGGTCTTCGACCAAATAATGAAGGAACCAATACCCTATAGGAATCTCAATGATATGATGATGGAGCTGCACTCGAGCACGTGAGACACAACCAACCCGAAAGGAACTAATAACTCCTTTAAAGTGGTCCAAGGAGCTCATGAATGAGGTGGATGAAACCAGGATACAGGGACCTCTGGGTCTATCCTCTGGAATAGATGTGTTGATGTCAATAGAGGGAGACCTACAACTGAAAAGGAAATGATGTTTCCTTGATAGAAGCACGATGGGGATAACCAGAGATGCACAGAACAATTAGGAGAATGAGACACTAAATGGGGAACAGGGGCAGGGGAGTATGGGGTACTCAAACTTCCTTTGTTCAAAGTATGATTACAAGGAAGATCTGGAAGCAAACGATTCTGACTCATGGGAAAGGGATCATAGCTGCAAAAGCGAGGAGAATACTGCAATGGGAAATACTTAGGGGAGTAATTGGAATAGTGATATCTAGGGGATATAAGGGAGACTCATTACAGAGTACTCTAAAAAAATGTGACACAATGGGGGAAGCTTCTATAATGTGAGATCATATGTGTGGGTGCCTAAAGACATCATTTTTTCCTTCTTCATAGTTTAAGGAGCATGAAGAAGGGATAACAGTATGCTCAATATGATATTATCTCATGGATGTTTGTCGAGCCTAAGACGATAAATGATCGATGATGTTTTTGTTGACTAAATTGTCATTGATGCCAACATATGTGTGTTGGTGTGTCTTAGTGCCCCTTGAGGTTCCCTTGAGGGTTGAGTAAGTGTAATTTTCAAAGGTGACCTTTTGACCTTGTCCAAGCCCACGTCTAAAGCCCTTGGAGCCCTTGAGACATTGCCAAAAGCCCTGTACACCTTGTAGATTTTTTAAGTACCCCTAAATATGTCTTGTGGTTCCCCATCCATTTCTTTGGATTCCCTATTACCACAAACTATTCCCTAATACCCTAGAAAGAGTCCTTGGTGGATTGAAGAAGTGTATAATTTCAAAGATTCCAAATGACCCATTATGTAGTCATTTGCATTTTTAATGAGGTCATGGTACCCTAGGAGAATTCTAGGCACCCCCACACATTGGTGTAACATCCCCGACCCTCTGACCGACGAAGAGGACGCTACTAACACCAAGCATATGGGAAAATAGCCCCAAGAAGTTGAACAAGCATATAATGCTGAAATAAAAAGCTTAAACATAAAACATACTAAGATGCATAATCCTTCATATACATAGTAGAAGCAACATACATTCATTCAAGCATACCACATTTTCATTATATTCATTAATCAGTAAATATAAATGCAGAGACAAAATAGTCAAGAATACTTATCTTAAACAGAATTCATCCTGCAACCAGCTACGTCGCTGCAATGTTCCACCCAACCATAGGCCAGCATGCTCATCAATCTCTCAGCAACACTTCCACCCCTGAGCTAGGCATGATTCCTCAAGGAATAAGGGTCAAAGCAGACTTACACATAGCCAAGGTACACAAATCAGCCAAGCCCACACAGTAGGGTTTATCAAGCTGTCAAGGAGCTAGGAAATGCTAAATGCTAAGCTAGTGGCCTCAATGGAGAGCTAAGGATGCCTACACTAGAGCTAACCTGACTTCTAAGGCATCGACACACCCAACACCGAGAATCAGTCCTTTCTCTACTTCGCAGTCCCTCAGGCCCTAACTTCCCTTTCCAATATGCTTCAAGGGTTGTGGGTAAAGAAAGCCAGTAGCCCAACTCTATCGAAGTGGCTCCAAACACCATTTGTCTCGAGCATACCTAGACTCTAATCCTACTCTCAACAGTCCAAATACCAACCACTACATACCACAGCAAAACAAACAGTTCACAGCTCTATGAAGAAGATGAAGACAACATAGTGACAACCCCAAACAAAAGGGTGAACACGGCTCAAGTCCACAAGACAACTCAGAGTTGTTATTGGACCTAGCGTGGCCAAAACAACTCAGTAGCAACCCAAAAAGGAACTTGCACACACAGCAACCCAAAACCAGGGGAAGACAACAGCCCCAATATCACAATGAAACGATGGCAACATTACACAGTCCGCAATTGGGAAAGAAGCCAATCTCCCAGCATGGACAGGGGAAAACATAGATGCACAGCAGAACCCCAAAAGGATGTTTGCACACGCAGCAACCCAACTAGGGATAGATCAACAGCCCAATCCCCTAAAGAAACAACAGAATAATACACAGTCTGCATATGGGGAAGGAACCGATCCTCAATCTGTGTATGAGGGGAAAAAAGACATAGCCCAAAACAAAATGTGGAAGAAACACATAGAAGGAACCCACAACATGGGTCATTATGAAACAACAGACTGCTCCACAATCCATACACACCAGCAACATTGGACAACAATGGTCCCTTCCCAACGATGAAGCCAATGCACCCTTCACAATCGGCAATGGTGGAGTAAATAGAATGGCGCACAGTCTGGAAATGGTAGAAGATACAAACTCCTTGTGTGAACAGGAGGAATACATATCACTCAGAAAACCACGAAAAACACCCCATAGTGAATAATCATGGCAACATTTTTCAGTCCGACAATGGAGGGTTCGAAACATAGACTTTCTATCTAAACGAGAGGAAGAACGTTTCTCCGATTAACAAGGCAGTGTGTGAAGGAATGGTGAACCCCCATCAATAAATTGTGACCCCCTTTTAGCTTCGCTCAGCGTGAGGGAAATGAACAGACTCCTGATCCAGTAAGTGGGCAGGCCTTCAAGAGGCACATCATGGAGAGAGTGCAGGTGTGAGCGTGGTGGTGGTTTTCCCTGCCAGCAAATAGATGCCTCCAACTAACAAAAGAATAATAGAACAACAGAACAACAGGATGGTCAACACATGGCAAACTCCCAGTGGCCGTCCCATGGGTTAGACAACCCCCCCTTAACCTAAGGAATCATGCCATTTTCATTTAACATTGCACCGTCATAGCTGGCTGTAGGTTTAATTAAATTGATGTGCATACTATAATGTATTAGATAGCACGATATACCATCGGCAATGATCCCTATTTCTGAAACATACATAACCAAATCGATGGTGGGGCTTTTGCCTTTAGCTCATCACCATGATTAATTACAAAATATGCATCATGTACCCTTTAATGCAAACGAGGTCAAAACTGGGGTATTACAATCCCCTCCCCCTTGGAATAACACCGTCCTCGGTGTTACAATACATAGGAATACATATATAATTTGCACATCAACATTTCAAAATTTTGCAGATCTGTCCCATGTTCAATTATTTACTTTGAACATTCAATACCAAGCCCCTCATCTTCCATGAGTTTCTCCTGTTGGTTCTCAGCTTTCGGCTTATCCCAAAGCCTAGGAGCTTTGTGGCTACTGCCCTCTTTATGTTCCCTCATTGGACAGTCCCAGCGTAAATGATGTCCTCCACAGTCCTAGCATTTCCTTGGCTACTTCATCTTTACCTGCTCAATTTCCTTTGAGTCTTCATGCGTGGACCGTTTCTTAACAAATCACTTGGACAAATGTCCCATCATTGATCCACCTTCCTTTCCTTTGCCAATTGCTCCCAAAAGGATTTTCACCTCCCTTTGCAAACCAATAGAGTCTTGCAAAATCTGGTGGTTCATTTCATTCTGCCTTTTCTGTATCTTGGGCATCTCTCCAAGATTCTCATGGGTCCTGGAAATTGTTTGAAGGAGACTTCCAACAAAGTTCAACAATTTTTGGTCTACTGCCATGATCAATGTGCACCACTGGATTTCACCTTTCTCACCTATGAAATGCATCATTGAAATTCTATTAGACCAAGCATAATACAGGCATTAATATTAGTCATTTAATTGCCCAATTGGCATGACAATAAAATTCTTATCAAGGAGACTTTCATATTTTCCATGCCTTCCCAACAGGAACATTAGCTCATTCATGTCCATTATGGGCAGGGAGTTAACTATTCCATCGTTCACAATTTACTTTAAGCAAATACACACATTCTATTTTCAGTCATTCATGCATTCAACAATCTTTTGTTTTCACAATCCATATATATATATATATATAATAATAAAAGGCAAGAGAGAGCAGCAATAGTTTTTTTCCCTCTTTGTTTTGTTCCATCCTAGAACCCACACCACCGATGTGGCTTTTCATGCTCTCAGCCTCTTTCACTTCACCGTGAATGTTGGACCAATCCCTCTTGGTCATGACACTTAGTGTCTCTGGTCTATTTCAGACCTCTCAACCATGGAGCCTCCCCACATGGTTTGTCTCGGCTACTAGGAACTTCATGGTCTCACTAGCACCTTTTCATTACTGCTCATTCTAAGCTCTTCAGGACAATCACATGTCCACATGCACCCCTGGGATGCTCTCATAGTCCTCGCTTCCATCGATACCTATATTCAAACATTGAATAAATTCACATGTTTAATTTATTCCCATCAGTTTTTATATCTCTCAAACAAGAGCTTCAAACATCATAACCAAATCATATACGCATGCATATTCATAAGCAATAATTGCAAAAAAAAATTAAAAAAATAATCCAATACTTATCTGTATTGTGTGTTTCCTCGTTGGTCCATGGGATCCTACTTCACTTTGCAAGCCTTGGGATCGCCTATGGACTTGGATGTTAGGTCAACACGCAGGATGTTTCACAACATCCTTTTATACATATATCAGGCACAGTCAAGCCAACCTTTAGTTGGGTTTATAAAACCGTCAATAAATTGCCTGTACTTATCTCAACAATACACTTATATCAACAATCAATCATTAGCCAAGTCAACAATAACACATGCACTTATATCAACAATAAACGACCATTTCTAGGTCTTATTTCTGGTATTGAGCTCTAACTCCACTACCCCATATCACACAAGAGACCACACCTTTCTCTGAGTTGACAGTCCCTCGGGAATGTCTCCTTCTCTGTGTTCTTTAGAGAGACCACTCCCTTCTCTGAGTTGACAGTCCCTCAGGGGTGTCTCCTTCTCTGTGCTCTTTAGTAGAAGGTAGGATAAGCTCAAGCCATTGTCCATTCAGTGTACAATACCAAACTATATCTGTTTATCCTGACAACACAAGAAATATAAGCATATTTGTTAGCGTTATTTCTCTAAAATTGTAACCACATCTCACACCATTCACTATCAATTATTGAGACACCAGGAGTGCGTCCACTCTGTAGGGTGTAATCAATATTGAAAAACCCTTCCATGATCCAACATCGGAAAAGTGTGCACCCTTTTCCGGTGTGTTCCATGTAGGCCCTATGCATACTCAAGCAATATTTCATAATGGAAATAAAGTCAAAACATGCTCTGCATATTGAATTAACAATTCTTAGCTAGGGTCGCAGAACACTTCTCCATTTGTCGAAGCAGTTCTCCTTCGTTAAGGAGGAATGGGGGCTCCCTTCTCTGAGTTAACAATCCCTCGGTTTTCCATCCCAATTCCTTTCACATTCCATATCCACACATGTCTTACCGACATAGTCTATACCATCTCACTCATGTTGCTTACCAAACATGTAGTGCAGATGAGACATTTCAAAAATGTCCAATGGAGTTTCACCCGTAACCCATTCCAAGATAAGGGAAAACCTTCTCATGAAGTTTGGCTCCTGCAGGCCATCACACATGATCTTCTTGTAGTGTGTACCCCTGGCACATTCATCAATTTTCCAAACAGTCCATCATTATCTAATAATACAATCCAAATTTGATTGTTCCATAACCAAGCAATAACATTATTAATTAAATTCAATGAGAATTTGCAACTCTGTTTACCACAGAAATTGATTTGCTTGGCAATGAGGTGATCCTCATTTGTGGGTCTCTTGTAAGTAGCACCACTATGCTCATTATAATTTTAAGCTTACTAGCATAACATGAATACCCACTTACAATGCATCCACCTGACACAATCTTATGCAAGCCAATAGTGATTAGTAGTTGTCATCAATTTCTCAAATCCGAAATCACAAATTCAAATTTAACAACTCATTATGCATACAAACTGTTTTCACAGCCATGAGACTTTTCTCATAAGGTTTGGCTCTTTCACATGGTAGACCCCGATCCTTGTCATGGTCTTACCCAATTTTCCATGCCCCAAACAATCTACCTGAAACCTGAATCTTAGTCAGCCAAACACTTAGTATGTCTCGATGCATATAACTTTTCATTGCTGCAACTATCACTGGAGCATTTCTAGAATTTATAAAATTCAAATACTTCCCACTGTTAATCGCATTAATATTACCAAAACTCATTTACTTCACGCAATCATTATCATACTAACATTTGCAAGGTATAGTCACATCATTTCTGCAATTTAAATGAATTGTTTAGATACTCCTTACTTCACAAATGTATCATCGTACCACCTAGCCCGTCCATAGAGCATTTCTGGCATCCAGTTGATAATGACTATCCTCTTTATGCACTTACTATCCTGCATTCATAACAGCTCCTAAAATGGTTCCAGAATTGTCATCAGTTCATCATTTCCACCATTAGTTATTCATAACATCACATGCACTATCTCAATGCATCCATGCAATGCATCACAACATTTGCACTCATACTTACGTAATCAGTTACTCACACCCTTCATATGCATCCATTCAATGCATAACTACAAGATTTATAAAATATTTTAATGCATATCCACCCAATGCTACCTTGCATTGATTCAGTAATACTATGCATTCAAGCATACCATGCATGGCCTAACCATGACTACTTCATATAGGATGCATTACTATAAACAAGATCATCAGTGCTTACCTTCCTTGGGCTACTAAACACATAACAACATAGTGCAAGCATGACACATTTCTCTATGAACGTAGTGTAAAATTCAAATACCCACATGGTATGAGATCTCTTACCTCTACCACTCCATGCAATTTGTCATAATCAAACTCTTACCTTCATGGATCCTACTTACACCCTTGACATTACCAGTTTGGTTGGTCCTTTGCAGGAGATTGTAGAATTTTCCCACCAACTTTTGATTCTAGACTTGTTGCCTTATCCATTTCTCCATATGGTTGCTAGTCACATTCGTCAGCATCAGCAACATATTCAGCCATGTCCATGTTGTCATTGGTTTTTCCACTAATGCCAACATCAATGCAATAATCATCATTAGTGGTTCATTATAAACGTATAATCCTCACTATTTTTACCAGCATGTAATATCCTATGCATGCAAGGCATATCCTCATACATTTCATGTATAAAACTTGGAATCATAATTAGCAAGACAGGGTTTAAGGAAATTTCCTTTTTCAAGTCCCTCATCCCTGCATGGAACTAATTTCCCACACAACAGCTGGTTTGACTATGATGGTCTTGCTACCTATAGGCATGCAATTCCTGGATTTGTCCATTTTGACAACAACACATTTCTCTTTCAAGCCATCACTAGCACTTTGCTTCTCCTTACTCAGATTCTGGTGACTCTCCCTGGTTCCCTGCTGGATAAGCTTCCCAACGCCTATCCATATGCTTCATTCTAATCTTGGGTGCGAAAACCACACTGCTTCTTAGAATGAAGGCAAAACACACAACTATATTTTGGTCAAAAATACTAACTTCAGTCACCTAGACTTTCTTCTTTTTCAGCTTTGAAAACCCGCTGAGAATTTTACTAAAAACGCTGAAAAATCCACTTTGAAAAAAAAAATTCAAAATTTCCTTTACTCAAATTGGGTCTCATCCCATCTAATGTTCCAACGTTTTAGCGGCCAAAACAACTAATTTTCCCCGTACTCATCGTCGATGTCGAGGACTGTGCATCGGCAGTCGTACGCTTTGAGCATCGAGTGGCTAGCTGTCTATACTTCTACAATGGCGGATGGTAAACCGTCTGTGAATTTCGTGGGCTAAGCAACTCATCGGCGGTCGGAGACTGATACCACTATGCGTTGACGACCGAAACACTAATTGTCGGAATGATAGTCCGACTGATAGCCGCAACGACAAACTCACAAATGCTTAAATATTTTCGACATTTTGGCGATCAAATCATCTAATTCCTCTGCTGCTCATTGGTAGCCATACAACTAGCTCTTCCACGGTATCGGCGGTCAAACAGCTAACGTTTTTTGTTGTTTCGGGTCTGCAGTTATCTAATCTTCCGATCTTCATCGGCGATGCCAATATGTCGGCAATCAAAACCTCTAGCAGCTACGGCATCGAATGGATAGTTGACTAAGCAGCCGCAACTGCGGTTCATCTTCATTGAATCTTTTTCGATCAACGATCCGATCCACTAACATTCTCCGATGGCCGATGATCTCGTGCCTTAGAGAAAATTTTGAATTTTCTTCTTGCCTTGTCTTCCGCTGCGTTGGCTCTTCCATCTTCTATTCATCGGTGATGTCAATGACTATTCTCCTCTGATCGCTAAAGATCTTGTTCCTTAGAAAAATTTCAGAAATTCTGTGCCATCGACGGTCAGAGGCTCTACCCATCAGAAGCATAGTGGTCTAGCCATCTGTAACAGCGGCGCAAGATCATCCAACTTCTTCCGATATGGTCACCAAAACTTTCGCCGCGTCGACAAGTTGATCCTCTAGGCATTGGCGATGCGATCAAATAACCATCGTCGATAGACGACAATTTTATAACTTAGACAAATTTTCAAAATTTTATTTTCCATCCTCGCTGTCGGTGGTTCAACCCACTATCATCTTGGTTCTTCCAATGACGTTTAGACGATCCATACAGCTAATTTTTGTCGATCCAACCAACAAAACTTCGCCGCTCCAAACAACTAGCTGTCATCGGTCCATCTACTAATCCTCCATCGTCGTGCCATCGGCGATCCTTTCAACTTAGTGGCATTGATCTCTGGTGGTCGGCGTCGGGTAGTCTTTCCAAAAAAAAGGGTCGACATATCGACGACCTTCGGCTGATTCCCTCCGCAACTGCGGCTCTGGATTCCACTGTTCTCCACCGACGGCCGACAAACACATGGGAATATTTCCACAATTTTCTTCCGAATGACTTTCGTCGGTTGAGCTTCAAACTAGCTCTTCCACTGCATTGGAAGAACTTCTCACTAAGTTTTCCAATGAACCGATGGTTCCAGCACTTAAAAAAAATTTGAAGATGAAGTTTTTTTGTCACAATTTTCTGATTGTTGTTGGGCAGAAGGAAACCTGCCTCTTCTATCTGACCTTCCATGGCCCATTCAGGCCCATGCTGCAACCAAAGCTCTGATACCACACTGTTACGTCCCCGACCCTCTAACCGACAAAGAGGACGCTACTAACAGCAAGCATACGGGAAAATATCCCCAAGAAGTTGAACAAGCATATGATGATGAAATAAAAATCTTAAACATAAAACATACTAAGATGCATAATCCTTCATATACATAGCAGAAGCAACATACATTCATTCAAGCATACCACATGTTCATTATATTCATTAATCAGTAAATATAAATGCAGAGACAAAATAGTCAAGAATACTTATCTTAAACAGAATTCGTCACGCAACTAGCTACATCGCTACAACGTTCCACCCAACCATAGGCCAGCGTGCTCATCAATCTCTCAGCAACATTGCCACCCCTGAGTTGGGCATGATTCCTCGAGGAATAAGGGTCAAAGCAGGCTTACACATAGCCAAGGTACACAAATCAACCAAGCCCACACAGTAGGGTTTATCAGGCTATCAAGGAGCTAGGAAAGGCTAAATGCTAAGCTGGTGGCCTCAATGGAGAGCTAAGGACGCCTACACCAGAGCTAACCTGATTTCTAACGAATCCACACACCCAAAGCCAGGAATCAGTCCTTTCTCTGCTTCGCAGTCCCTCAAGCCCTGAATTCTCTTTGCAATACTCTTCAAGGGTTGTGGGTAAAGAAAGCCAACAGTCCAACTCTGTCTGAGTGTCTCAAAACACCAGTTTTCTCAATCATACCCAACCTCTAATCCTACTCTCAACAATCCAAATACCAACCACTGCATACTGCAGCAAAACAAACAATTCACAGCTCTATGAAGAAGATGAAGACAACAGGGTGACAACCCCAAACAAAAGGGTGAACACGGCTCAAGTCCACAAGATAACTCAGATTTGTTCTTGGCCCTAGCGTGGCCAAAACAACTCAGCAGGAACCCGAAACCAAGGGAAGACAACAACCCCAATATCACAATGAAATGATGGCAACATTACACAGTCCGCAATTGGGAAAGAATCCAAACTCCCAGCATGGACAGGGGAAAACATAAACACACAGCAGAACCCCAAAAGGATGTTTGCACACGCAGCAACCCAACTAGGGATAGATCAACATCCCAATCCCCTAAAGAAACAACAGAATAATACACATCTACAGGTGGGGAAGGAACTGATCCTCAATCTGTGCATGAGGGGAAAAAGAAACATCCCAAAATAAAATGTGGAAGAAACACATAGAAGGAACCCATAGCACAGGTCATGATGAAACAACAAACCGCTCCACAATCCAGACACACTAGCAACGTTGGACAACAATGGTCCCTTCCCAATGATGAAGCCAATGCACCCTTCACAATCGGCAATGTTGGAGTAAATAGAATGTCACACAGTTTGGCAATGGTAGAAGATACAAAATCCCTGTGTGAACAGGAGGAAGACAATCACTCAGAAAACCACGGAAAAAATCCCATAGTGAATAATCACGGCAACGTTTTTCAGTCCGACAATGGAGGGGTCGAAACATAGAATTTCTGTCTGAACGAGAGGAAGAACATTTCTCCGGTTAACAAGGAGGTGTGTGAAGTAATGGTGAACCCCCATCAATGAATTGCGTCCCCCTTTTAGCTTCGCTCAGCATGAGGGAAATGAACAGACTCCCGATCTAGTTAGTGGGCAGGACATCAAGAGGCACGTCGTGGAGAGAGTACAGGCATGAGCATGGTGGTGGTTTTCCCTACCAGCAAATAGATGCCCCCAAATAACAACAGAACAACAAGTTGGTGACACATGTAAAACTCCCAGTGGCCCCCCCACGGGTTAGACAACCCCCCCTTAACCTTAGGAATCATGCCTTTTTCATTTAACGTTGCATCGTCGTAGCTGGTTGTAGGTTTAATTAAATTGATGTGCATACTATAATGTGCCAAATATCATGATATACCCTCAGCAACAATCCCTATTGATGAAACATACACAACCAAATTGATGCCGGGTGCTTTTTCCTTTAGCTCCTCACCATGATTAATTACAAAATATACATCATGTACCCTTTAATGCAAACGAGGTCAAAACAAGGGTATTACACTTGGTACCCTTGATATGATAAGTATATGGTGGAGACATCCTCCTTGTTGATGTTAATTATGTGTATGTGAATACCATTGAATCTCCCATACCTTTTATGATGTCCATTAAAGCCTCTGACCTTGGAAACTATGCATAAGGTAACATGGTCTTTGGCACATTTTTGTGTGGAGTCTTGATGTCCTGTACAAATTGAATAATTTAAGGGTATTAGACTAATAATTTTCACATAAAACCATCATATGGAGATATTCCTCTTCAATCCATTTCTGTTGATATGTGGAGCATATTCTAACTCCTTACAGTTGAAGAGATATGAATTTTTGAAGTTGGGGTACCCCACCTTTTTGGGTGAGATGACCAAACAAAAGAGAATTTAATTATTTGTAATTTTGAATTGCATGTCGGCACAAGGTAATAATTTTTATCCACAACCTATATAAATATAATATCAAACATTTCATTTTTTCATCATCAATTCTCTTAGGAAGTTCGCACCTCTTGGAGAAAAGTGCGAAATTTTGTGACAGAAAAATTTCCGGGCATCTTCACTAAAATTGGCATATCTTTCTCATCCGGAATCGGAATTACAAAATTATTGGCTTCTTGGAAAGCTTATTATGAGGGCTATGTGATGACAGGATCTAGAGTTTATTTCGGTTTTTATACTATTTCTTCATATTGTGATCTTCCAAAATTTATGGTTCATTCTGCTAGGTTTCTCTTATGATGACACATTCCTCGCATGGATAGAGTTCATATTTGATCTTAGTATGTGAGCCTCTATATTGGTATATATATTTGAATTCATTATGGAGGGTACGATGATGATGTTGCATACCTTTATGTTATGATATGATACAATTTATGATGATAATGCATGTGATGATGATGTACACTCTATGAAGTTGTTGCACTCCTATACAATATGATGTACATGTATACCATAGTGTGATGATGCTTTCCTATGCATTATGATCTATACTTAATGTTGATGATGCATACACACTGCACACTGATATGTTGATGATGTATATTTGATGATGAGGATGCATACCCTATGATGATGATGCATACCTATGATGATGATACATGAAGATGCATACCTTATGTTCAGTGGAAGCAGAGAAGGATTATTTGTTCAGTGTGTTATATTTTTATCATTCAAGCTAGCATTATGATCTCAGGATATTATCTGAGAGAATAAAATGCACAACAATAAACACAAGAGACAAGAGACACAAAGAATTTTCCTCGGGGAAACCATACAGGAGAAAACCCCACAACTTCCTCAAAGATAGAATCAACACCAAAAGTAAAACCCGAAAACATAAAGATGATCTCCTGATAGCAGTAGTATCTCTCTTGTCCCAGCAACTTCCCTCTCACTCATACGCCCCAGTGAGTGAGTGTGTGTATGATAAATATAGAGGCTCACTCTCTATTTATATTATTTTATTCACTTGAAACCCACTCCAACATGTCGGCCTCACTTAACAATTACTTACTAGAGTCGACATCTCTAAGAGTGTCTAATAACCCCTAGTGCCCCACAACTTGTGGGGACTTTGCCTCCTCCAACCAACAAGGAGGGTTATTCTTAACACAATAGTGGGGACTATTGCCCCAACTTACAATGACTGACCTAGGTTCAAATTCTCTAGGATATTCTAATAGCCCTAGGGCCCCACAACTGCAGGGACTTTAACCATTGACAAATAGGAGGGTTACCCACAATGACTTGACATGACTTGTTCACATTATAGAAACTCCCGATCAAAACATCGGGGCATGACATCACTCAATTACATTACAAACACATCCCAAAATAAACATTGGGGTATAATACATAGGATATACAAGTGTATACATTCTGAAGTTACAATTACATCAACACTCCCTCTTAACAAGGAAGGTATTCTCTCGACACAATTTATCAGCGCAAGTCTTCTTCTCTGTGTCATCTGGATCATCATCGAGTTCTCATCATATTCAAGTCATCTTCATCTTTAGGTCATCTTCATCTTCAAGTCATCTTCATATAGATCTGGATCATCATCACTGGATCTAGATCATCACTGGATCTGGATCATCAACACTGGATCTAGATCATCACTGGATCTGGATCATCATCACTGGATCTGGATCATTACTCGATCTGGATCATCACTCAATATGGATCATCACTGCTAGATCATCACTGGTGTTATCTCATGTTTCTTCTCATCATAGGAATTTCTACACAGCCAGCCCCTTTTCATGATGGATGTAGGCCTAGCCTCCATGTGGGTATTCTTCAGCACTTATATATGACCCTAAGTCAGAATGGCCCATCTAGCACTTACATCTGACCTTGACTCATTAGAAAGGCACGCCCAACACTCACATCTAACCTTGACTCATTATAAAGGCACGCCCAACACTCACATCTGACCATGAGAGGAACTTAATCCCCTCACCATGTAAAAATGGCCCAGCCCTTACATCTGACCATGGAAGGAACTTCATCCTCTCACCATGTCAGAATGGCCCAGCCCTTACATCTGACCTTGACTTGTCAGAATGGCCCAGCCCTTACATCTGACCTTGACTCATTAGAATGGCCCAGCCCTTACATCTAACCTGGACTCATCAGAATGGCTCAACACTCATATATGATCATGTGAGAACACATCCCACAGTCACATCAGAATGGCCCTCAATCCCAAACTGAGCTTTCCTGGTAACTGACCAGGTGCCTCCATTCTCCCAGAGAATGGCATCAGCCCTTATATCTTATCAAGTGGGAACCAATCCCTTAATCACATTAGAATGGCCATGCACTCACATTTGATCATGTAAGACTACATCTCACAGTCATATCAGAAAGGCCCTCAGTCCTAGATCGAGTATTCATGGTAACTGACCAGTCACCTCCATTCCAAGAATGGCAACATCCCTTATTTCTGATCATGTAGGAACCAATCCTACAGTCATATCAGAATGGCTCAACACTCATATCTGACATGGAAGGAACCAATCCTCTCACCATGACAGAATGGATCAGCCCTTATATCTGACCATGGAAGGAACTTAAGCCTCTCACCATGTTAGAATGGCTCACGGACATATCACTTCCCCTTGGAGGGAACCTCAATCTAGAGAACACCAAGCTTCTCCCTGAAGTACTCAAACTTCACTCTAGCCAATGGCTTTGTCAACACATCAGCTATTTGTTCGTCCATCACAACATACTGGAGCTTCACTCCTCCTCTCTGCACCATATCCCTGATATAGTGATACTTGATCTCGGTATGCTTCAACTTGTCATGAAACATCGGGTTCTTCGACAACTTCACACAACTCTTGTTGTCGGAATATATACAAGTAGCATTCAACTAGAGATCAAATAAATCAAAAAGTAGCTTCTTGAGCCATACTACCTCACAACTAGTTATACAAGCTGCGACATACTCTGCTTCAGCTATACTCAGTGCCACATATGATTGCTTCCTGCTAAACCAAGCGATCACACCTGATCCCATACTGAAGCAACACCCGAAAGTGCTCTTCCTATCAATGGCACCACCTGCCTAATCTGAATCAACATAACCCTCCAAGTTAATCTTCTAACTCGCCTCATACTTGAGCCCATAATCAATTGTACCCCTTAGGTACCTCAGAATATGCTTTGCAGCAATCAAGTGAACATGTCTCGGATCTGTCAGGAACTGGCTCAAGGTGTTCATAGCAAAGCAAATATCTAGTCTCATGTTCATTGTTAGAATAATCAACCCATAGTTAGCTACCTTAGACATTAAATTAATCATTTTTGTCGTATTTGCCTAGTTTCATGATTCCACCTTATGCAAGTTGTCATCTACCTATCCATAGTGGTCAAAATTTCCTATTTTGACTCATGGAGTGCTTGGAAAACCTCAAGGAATCAAATCTGCTTTATTCCTGGCCTCCTAGGTGCCCTTCTACTTTTTCTGCTTTATTGCCTGCTTTTTCAGTGCTTTAAGGCAATTGGGAAAGTTTGACTAGGTGAGGTTAACTAGTTTTTTGTCCTCCACATCCTCCACTCTTTTCTCCTATGAAAAGCATGTATGGGTTGTCCTTCCATCACCTTTTATCTTGCCTAAGTGCTTTTGCCAATTCATGAGCTCCTTAGCTGATTTGGAAACTACTTTATGCACCTATGGGGGAATTGCTTAATTTTAGTAAGCATGCTTTTGACTAGATTCGAATTGCCTCCTCATGCATTCAAATACCTTATGTAATTATTTAATGTAGCAGCCTATGTTATTACAGGGTTGGCTATTGTACACTGATTTAATACAGTTTAGTGTTCAGCTCCATATTCAGTCTCTTTTGTGAGTGATTTTGCATGTACAATTGATAATTGTTGTGAGTAAAATTGTTCTATCACTGGGTTCAATTTCCACATGGTATCAGAGCCATTGTAGATCAATTTCTCTCCTTCAAATTTGTTTTGCAGGTTCGACATCAGTGACTAGGAGCCTTCTATTGACAGCCGGGACAATTTCTGAGCTATGGATCAATCTCAGAAGATCATCTTGACTCCCTTCAATTTCTTTGAATGGAAAGCAGAGATGGAGATACTGTTGA
>LPNX011150227.1:35996-61609 GCA_001517045.1 Pseudotsuga menziesii
AGACCAAGATCTGGTTGCTGGAGATTTGAGGGTGGATTCAAAAAGCAAAAAGAAAGCTAAAAATCCACCTGAGAAAAAGAGAGACAAGAACAAGTCTCTGGAGGAGCCACAAGGTTCCAAGAATAACTACCAGAAGAAGAAGAATAAAGGAGAAATGAGCAAGTGCGCATACTGCAATAAGGGCAATCATACTGAGAGCTCCTACATGAAGAAGCAAATAGACATGCTGACCCAACTCCTGGAGAAGAATGGTATCTCCCTTCCAGACAGCTCAAAGAAGAGAGAAGGAGGATCAAGTTCAGAAGACAAAGAGAGAGTTCATGCATTGGTTGCTGGCACATCAATCTCACCTAGTTTCATCATTGATTCTGGAGCTTCAAGACATATGGTTTAGACCAAGGAGGCATTCTCCTCACTTGACATGTCAAAAGGTCCACCAATAGTACTGGGAGATGACTCTCTCACTGAAAGTTTGGGAAAAGGGAGGATTGATCTTGAACATGGTCAGTTCAACAATGTGTTGTATGTTCCTGGTCTTGCCTCCAACCTCTTATCAGTGTATCAGATGACCCACACTAGGTCTCCAAAGAAGGTCATATTCTCCCCTGATGAAGTTGAGATCACAAAGATCTCAAGTGGTAAAGTCATTGCAAAAGGAGTTGCAAATCATACTTCAAAGGTATACATGTTCTCACACTTCCTACCCTACTCAAACCCCTCTGTTCTTCTGATCCATGCTAATGAGGCAAGCAAGCTTTGCCATGAAATATTTGTCCACCTAATTTACAAGTATCTTTCTGATCTTAGTGAAAAAGAGATGTTCATAGGGTTACCAAAGATAAAATTTTCCAAAGGAGTCTGCCAAGGTTGTATCCTAGGAAAACACCCAGAGCATAAATTTGAGAGAGCTAGTCATGAGAGAACCTTTGCACCCCTCAAGTTGATGCACAGTGATGTTGCTGGCCCATTCCCTCATATGTCCATGAGTCAGGACAAATATGCATTGACTTTCATAGATGACGTTTCCAGGTATTGCTGGGTTTACTTCCTGAAACACAAGTCTGAATTTTTTGGCCTCTTAAAAGTCTTTAAGGCTTTGGTTGAAAACCAGTCTGGGAGGAAACTCAAGGTCCTCAGATCTGAAAATGGTGGTGAGTATGTCAATTCTGAGTTTATTCAATATTATGTAGATGCAGGTATTCAGATGTAGCATTCTATCCCTTACACACCACAGCAAAATGGTGTTGCTGAGAGGAAGAACAGATCACTGAAGGAGATGGCAACATGCATGATGGACGCCAAAACTTTGCCACCAAAGTACTGGGCCGAAGCTATCGAATGTGCAGCCTATATCCAGAATAGGGTGCCTCATAAAAATCTTGATGGTATGACTCCTTTCGAAGCATGGAGTGGGCACAAGCCAGATGTGACCCATTTCAGGATTTTTGGCTCAAGGGCTTGGGCTAGAATTCCAACAGAAAAGAGGAAGGCTTTGCAGCCCCAAAGCTAAGAGTGTCTATTTGTTGGGTACTCTGAATATTCAAAAGGGTACAAGCTGATAAATTTGAGCACAAACAAATCCTTCATCGAAAGGTGTGTTCAGTTTCAAGAAGAACCCCTAGCAGCAGTGGAAGTTGGAGAAGCCTCTTCACCACCGGATCCTCTGAAAGTAAGTGAAGAGATTGTTGAACATGCTGATTCTGATATGTGTGATATTTATGAGTCTATTGCAGATCCTAACAGCCCTACAAGGCCAAAATGGGCAGCCAAGACCATTCATGCAGCAGGAGAGCTAGCTGGGAATCCCAATGACCCTAGGAGGACTAGATCTCAATTTGAGAGTGGTATGTGCATGGAGGATCCTATGTTTGCTGAGAAATGATATCTGATGGTGGAATCAGATCCTCAGACATATGAAGATATAGCAGGAGATCCAAGATGGCAAGCAGACATGAAGGAAGAGTTCAGCTCACTCCAAAAGAGCAACACTTGGGAGCTAGTGGATCTTCCCCCAGGGAGGAAGCTAGTTCAGTGTAAGTGGGTGTATAAGACCAAATTTGCTGCTGATGGTTCACCCCTGAAGTACAAGGCCAGATTGGTAGCCAAGGGCTACTCACAGGTTCATGGCATAGATTACAATGAGACCTTTGCACCAGTGGCAAAGATGGACTCCATCAGGCTAGCCTTAGCCATTGCAGCTTCAAAGCAATGGGAGGTACATCACATGGATGTAAAGTGTGCCTTCCTGAATGGATATCTCAGTGAAGAGATATACATGCAGCAGCCTCAATGATTTTCTTCTAACCCATCTTTTGTGTGCAGGTTGAGAAAGTCATTGTATGGGCTAAAGCAAGCCCCCAGGGCTTGGTATGCCAAGATTGATAGCTTCTTGCTATCACTAAATTTTGTTCGATGCAAATCAAATCCAAATGTATATTTGAAGTTAATTAATGGTTCATTAATGATCATTGTGTTATATGTTGATTCCCTTCTCATTACAGGAAGCTCAAAGGATGAGATTGCTTCCTTGAAGGGTGCAATGAACCAAGCCTTCTCCATGACAGATTTGGGGCTCTTACGCCAATTCTTGGGGCTTGAGATTGCTCAAACCAAAGCTGGAATCAAGGTGCACCAGTCCAAGTATGCCTTGGATTTGCTGAACAAATTCAAAATGAAGGATTGCAAGCCAAGCAAGACTCCTTTCCTTTCAGGAGTGAAGCTAGAAGAAGTTGATTCTCCACCTATGGTAAACAATACACTGTATAGGCAATTGATTGGATGTTTGTTGTATCTTACACATACTAGACATGCTCTTTCTTATGCAGTAAGTGTAGCTTCTAGATACATGGATCAGCCTCATGAGATCCATTGGAAAGCAACCAAAAGGATCCTTAACTTTGTTCAGGGAACAAGGACACATGGGATCTTCTATAAAGCAAAATCTGATCTTGATTTGATTGGGTTTACTAACAGTGATTGGGCAGGTGATAGCACAGACAGAAAGTCCACATCAAGATATTTGTTCATGCTTGCAGAAAGGCCAATCATCTGGTCAAGCAAGAAACAGAGTGCCATTGCACTCTCATCTACAGAAGCAGAGTACAGAGGAGTTGTAAATGTAGCAACTCAATGTTTATGGTTGCAGGGGTTACTTGGAGAGTGTGGATTCGAATCAGAGTACTCAACTACCATCTACTGTGATAACTAGAGTACCATTCGAATCTATAATGATCCAGTTCAGAAGCAGAGAACCAAACACATTGAGATCCATATGCACTACATCAAAGAGCTTGTGCATGATGGCACCATTCACCTACTCTTTTGTTCATCTTCAGAACAAGTAGCTGATATCTTCACCAAAGAATTTTGTGAGAAGACCTTCAGCAATCTCAAATCACTGCTGGGGATTGCTGATCATGCTGTGAATCATGAGTGAAGACAAGATTTCCAAATTTTGTTTTACAATCCATGTTTAAGGGAGGATTTTCCCATGTGGTTTTTGCCTCTTTCCTTGTTTAAATGGAATTGTAGTATGTAAAGGGTGACTAAGCCTTGTTGCTAGGCCCTATAATTTTCTGATATATTACTCATAAGTCATCCTTAAGGGGGGGTGTTCGAATAATCAACCCATAGTTAGCTACCTTAGACATTAAATTAATCATTTTTGTCTTATTTGCCTAGTTTCATGATTCCACCTTATGCAAGTTGTCATCTACCTATCCATAGTGGTCAAACTTTCCTATTTTGACTCATGGAGCACTTGGGAAACCTCAAGGAATCAAATCTACTTTATTCTTGGCCTCCTAGGCACCCTTCTACTTTTTTTGCTTTTTCAGTGCTTTAAGGAAATTGGGAAAGTTTGACTAGGTGAGGTTAACTATTTTTTTTGTCCTCCACATCCTCCACTCTTTTCTCCTATGAAAAGCATGTATGAGTTGTCCTTCCATCACCTTTTAGCTTTCCTAAGTGCTTTTTCCAATTTGTGAGCTCCTTAGCTGATTTGGAAACTACTTTATGCACCTATGGGGGAATTGCTTAATTTTAGTAAGCCTTCTTTTGACTAGATTCGAATTTCCTCCTCATGCATTCGAATCCCTTATGTAATTATTTAATGCAGTATCCTATGTTATTACAGGGTTTTCTATTGTACACTGATTTAATACAGTTTAGTGTTCAGCTCCATATTCAGTCTCTTTTGTGAGTGATTTTGCATGTACAATTGATAATTGTTGTGAGTAAAATTGTTCTATCACTGGGTTCAATTTCCACATTCATTAGGTACATCAAGGACCCAATCATTTGACGATACATTATAGCATCAATCGCTTCTGATGAAGCATCACTCAATAACTTCATGTTCGATTCCATAGTTGTGGTCATGCAGTCCATCATCCTGGACCTCTTCAGGATCTCTACTACATACTTCCCTTGTCCACACCTCCATGCCTGAAAATAGTGCATTGACACATGACAGGAGCATCACTGGTCTTCCACCTTCAACCTTGAAGCAAAGGTTAGAATCCGCTTTACTCTCAATAAAGCCTAGAGTCATCGGTAATCTATCCATCCTATCGTACCATGTCGTGCCTCAGGATCTTCTACAGTCACTCCCTCTGTCTTCCATACTCTATGTTGTTGCATTCTGGTGAGGCTTTAAAAGGTATTATATAGAATACGGGGCACTGCATAAATGTTGGTTATTTAATCCCAGTTATTTTGAATAAGGGAAAAATACATGATTGATTATGTGGGTTTTGTGAAACAGATGTGAGATTAAATATGTGTTGTTGTAAATGGACCGTATACTAAGACCTATTGGCTATGTCATAATGCGTGAATCACTCCATTTTGTGAATAGTGTCTCCAATCTAGCCAAAGGCATGAGATGGAGTTGCCAGAAGAGGGACACTGAGGATGCTCAGAATGAAAAAGAAAAGCTTCTCATTTGTTAGAAAAAATATTGGAGGTCTTCAGAAGCTGCTTCTGAATGATAACTTATAACTTAAAATTTCAAGGCCGTATTCCTATTCTATGCCAATCAATCTGGCATCAGAGTGAGTTCCTAGCTGTGAAGGTAACTATTGATTGGATGCATTTGCAAGCCAGTATATATTATGTCAGTGGGATTTAGTGATCTGTTTACCCAGGATGCCAAGTTTATTTATTCCCCCTGGCATCTGGGAGGGCCTCCTGCAGAATATTAGAACTACTTCATTGAATCAAATCCATTCTTTCTATTTTGAAGTTGTAAGGTCATTAGTAGGTGTTCTTTATATTTGCAGTTTTAATGAGGGAGGGATTTTGCAATGCCAAAACCCTTACAACCAAAAAGAAGGGTGGGTCAATGAATTTTAGATATGAAGGGGAATATAAATAATTTTCACAATTATAAATTAACTAAACTCTTTCACCCAAAAAAACATAAATACTTTATTTTTTAATTTTTACAATTTTAAATAATTGAGCACTTCTTTTATTGAACACATTAAGTTGTCATATGTGTATCATTAACTATTCTATTGTATTTTTTCCACTTTGAGCACACTTCATTATACAAAAAAACTACTTAGACTATGCCATAACTATATTGGGGAATCCACATGCAATCCAAGCTTGAGATATGTAAGAATTATAAGGATTGGGCACCTAAGGAAAAATAATACACAACTCAGAAAACATTAAAAAAAAATTCCTACATACCAAGCAAGTTAGCAAATCTAGCATAACCGGGGTCAGGGCATCAACTTTTTTTGTTCAACAATTGTCATGAAAACATACATATATGAGATGGAGGGGAAATGGAATCAAACCTAAGTCAATTGAATCCTTCCAACTCACTACGTGCTTGAGTCTCAACAATCCGCCTTTTAAATTGAACCAAAATACCAAAGTAAGTTTATTAATGGATAGATTTGAGAAAGTTCTAGGTGTGAGTAATTAAGGGATCGGGGCTAAAATTTGTTGTGATTTCTACTAGTCCATAATTCAGTGAATCGATAGTCATGAGTAGGAATTTAAGTTATTTAATGAAAACAAGAAATGTGTATAACCTCTATGTCGAACATGTTTTCCATGTTGATGCATGCCACTACCCTCTTTATTGTCTTACCAAAAGGCATGATAATGAGGAAGAAGACCTAAAATTATGGACTTCACCTTCAAAGAATGCCTTGCAATCACATTGGTAAGGAGTGATAAGAAGATCACAACAATCCAACGTGTCAAATCTTAGTTTATAGTGTTAATTAAAGACTTATATGGTAAATTTAATATAAGATTTACTTATAGTTGTCTCTTAATCGTTGCGTCTTGACACATTTAATATTTTATGGTCCTCTTTGTGCCTTGACCCAATTCGTATTATAAGGTGAGGATGTGCATGCATAATAATCCTTAGTTATGATTATGAGATGAGGATTTAAAGAGAAGAGGATGTAAAGACAAGCATTTTGTATATGTATTTTGGTGGCGTCGAGGACAAATGTTGTGAGAAACCACAAATGTTTGGATGGACGGAGGGAGATTACATCATGATCATGCCACCCATCAAATTGAAGACTATTCTTGAGACAAAAATTGTTTTTTTAATTTTATTAATAACTATTGTTTCTCCATATCGTGTGCCCAATGACACCTCTATATAGCAATGCATAAATCAACCTTTGCACAGTTTGTGATTCTAGCTACATGCATTTTTTTCTATTTGCATGACATCATGTGTTGTTTATAGTTGTCGTGAGTCCATGATATTCATGCAAGAAATGAATTATTGTAGAGGAGGACTTATCAAACCGGCCTTTTGAATTTAATTTTGACAAAAAAGGAGTGGACATTGGTAGCGAGGTTCACATAGGGAGTAGGCACAAAGTTTTGAGCTCGTTTCGGGCCTAGTAGTAGACTAGTAGAAGTTATTTTTTGCTATAGTCGTAATTGTTGACAAATTGTCACAATTTAGATTGCAGCTACAAGTGAATTGAGAGTTAGAGTCGCATCTTGATGGCTATTGCCTCGTAGTCATCAATGATTACTATCTATCTTGCACAACTAAGCAGTGAGTGCATGACATGAGTGAGTGAGTGATTATAATTTATCATATTTCCAATATTTTGAATGATGAGTTGAGCTTTATAGTATAGGAATTTCAACATCTTGACAAATTTATATGGATGGTTAGTTTCAAATGTCACCCTTCTTTTGAAATGTTGATATAAATTACGCCCTTCTTAATTGGAAGGGTAAAATTCAGTTTTTAAATTTTTTTTGGGAGGGAAATTTTAACTTTACACTTATGGGAAGGGATAGAACCCTTTGGAAGGGCTAGGAAGGGTTCAATTTTGAACGTTGCATGTACTTTTTACTTACGGAATTTCCATGTTCTTGGAGAAACGCTTGGGAGTCAATCCTTTGAGTCGTGGGGTTCGATGACCCTATCCCGATTCCCGAGTCCACCCTCCATTTTATTATCTTTTGGTGTTGGTGTCATTATGATGTACACTTTGACATTGGTATATTATTTAATTACATCATTAGTTAATTGGCAACTTGGTTTTCTAAAGTTCTTTGGATATGTGGCTTTGAGGATTTTTAAGGCTCTCTTATATAGGAATGGTCAAGGTGCACTAAAAATGTAAGTGAAACTAATTATTATTGATTTTTCAAGTTAATTATTATCGATTTCTTTAGTATACCTCTTTGTTAATATTGTTTATGATATTTTTTAGTAGAGCCTTCTCCTAAACCTTCTAGACTTCTTGCAGCTCCTTAACTAAAGTTAATGTAGCAGCTGCCCTAATCCTGGCATCTGCAGAGGAGAGGTTTACAAACACATCCATGTGTAACTCTGGTTGAACAAGGCCAATGTCTTTCCCAAGTGGAGGGTTACTATGATCAAACCCCGGTTCATTGGGGCCTATGAAATAAATAACTGATTCATTAGAGTTTCTAATGCAAATCTATGATCCTTCAGGGTTTTTGTAGTACAATTTTGATTCATTAGGGTTTCTATAATGAAATTCTCCTCCAGCAGAGTCTGCATAGCTATTTTCCGTGAAGCTTTGATCATTTTGAACAGCGTTCAATGGATTTTCATCCAAGTAAAGGATTTTCTTTTCACTTTTCTTCTTATTCTTCTCACTCGCAAACACTTCAACTTCCATGGCATCTTCCAACAGAAATGAATAAGCCCCACAAATCATAGATAATGTTAGCAATTGGGGCTGCATAGTTTAGGAAGAGATGGGACCTGGATCATCCTCCATGATGGTTTCATTTTGAAATTTCCATTTTTTCCATTCACCATCACCCAATAAGATACCATCCTTCAATAAATGAACTGCAATTTGATTCTTCTGTCTGAAAACATGTTGGAAGGAGATTTCCCAAAATTTAAAAACAATTATGATCAACTCTTCAAAATAGGCCTGAGATATATATTCCTCAGTGGTATGTGATATTTCATCCATTTATGATCAATAAAGAGTCGCCAAAAACTTGAAGTCTCATGATGAACTTAGGCCCTAGAGGTTAATCCCAAACCATGGCCTAGTAGTAAAAACTTATTCATGGTGTTATACATCCCAAAATGGCCATCATATTCTACTCGAAATCCCAAAAGATTCCCTCTGTAAGGCCTATGTGATGGAATTTAGCCCTACGCAGAGTTAAGGGTCATTTATGGGTGATTATGGTTAAATTAAGGGTAATTAACGGTCGATTAGTGATCATTAAAGGGTAATTTGTGGTCAATTATGGGTAATTAAGAGTCATTTAGGGGTAATTATTAGGTAATGAGTTGTGGTAGTTAGGGGTGAATATGGGGTCAATTAGGGGGTAGTCACGGGATAATTAGTGGTAATTAGGGGTTAATACGAGGTCAATTAGGGGGTAGTTAGTGGATAATTAGTGGCAATTAGGGGTCAATTATGAGTTAACTAGGGGTAATTATTGGTCAATTATGGGTAAATAGGATCCATTTATCTCAAGGAATTAACTAAACCAAGGTTTCCCATGATGTTGGGAATTTAGTTAGGTTCATGGCGTCATGTTCCCATTTCAAATCCTTGTGTGTGAGGCACACTAGTCTACATCGATGGGTTTACTAGGGAATATGCCTTATATGAATGTTTAGAGGCATCCCTTGGGTTTTTCCACGAGGTTTTCCTTCTAAAAAAGTAGGGGCCATTTAGAGGGTATCAAGGGTTGATTAGTGGTAAGCATGGATTATTTAGGGGTAATTAGTGATCAAGTAGGGGTCATTTAGGTGCAGTTAGTGGTTAACTAGGGGTAATAATTAGGGGTCAATTATGAGGTTAATTAGGGGTCAATTATAGGGTAATTAGTGGTAAATTGCAGTACTCTTCAAGAGAATTGATATTGAGAACATACTTGAAAAATATATTTAGGGGCAGTGCTTCTAATCCCCCCCCACCAAGACTCATGAGAATTGAACTTTTGGCAATGGTATTTAAAACACCGCCTCTAAAAGTAAAATTTCCTCGACTTTTTTTTTTTGCGTGGGTGGGGGGGGTGGTTCTAAAACCGTATTGAAACATATATTGTGGGGGGTTTATAAAACCATCCACAAATCCTCAATTAGTATATAACTATTAATTATGACCAATGGATAGAGCATTTGACCACCACATGGGCCTTGAATTTTTACCTAAGAAAGAGATATGTGCATAATAGGATATGGAGGTGACCCTAGGTTTGTAATATAGTTATACAAGTCATTATGTCTTAGTGTTATAAGTTCAACTCATATCTCTAAATATCTTTGTGATTAACTTAAAGTGCCAAGTAAAAGTCACTCTCGAAGAGTACATAGAGACAAGCTTATATATGCAATGTGTGTGTGTGTGTGTGATGTGTTTGTCCATGTGAATGCCCATATTCTAGTATCCGAAGTTGGCCATTTACCTCTATGTTTTCAATCACTCTTTTACTATTTAAAATTAATCCCATGGGAATCAAACATTGGTCAATAGTGTAGCATAATGCTGAAATATTTGATAGGGGCCATAAAACTTGAGAAACTAATTGCTTTTTTCCTTGAGATATGTCCGATTATAAGGCCAAATATGTAAAACAATTTGATCCACTTCTTCAAAGTAAAAATATGAGCATTTTGGTAAAAAACCTTCAGCAATTTGATCCACTTCTTCAAAGTAAACAACCTTGTAGGGTGAAATTTTGGTAGCACCATGATACGTGGTATTGTAATACCTTTTTGTAAGGGGGGTGTAGGGGGGGTGGGGGGACTACTAAACCCAATGGCCATATCAATAAATGTAAAACCCAATGGCTAACAATATTTTTATGGTCAAAACCTCACAACCTCTATTACTTGTTATTAACTCCAATATCTCAAGCTTTGTAGTATCCATAAGTATTATGACATGTGTCATCATTGTGGACATTGACGTTGTCATCATCATAATCATCAATGCCATATGGTACATAAAAATCATCTTGATCATCGTCCTTATTATCATCATCATCATCAACATTAAGTACATCATCAACAAAATCATCGTCATCATTTATCATTATGGTCACGCATATGCCATTAGTGTTCTTAATCACACATTGACAATAGGATTCATGTCATGTAATTGTTAAGGTCATTTATATGTCGCTACAGTTATTTCGATGATAGTAGGGTTGTTTAAATGTCATTACAGACATTTAGGTTCCATTAGAATCAATTAGGATCCAAAAGTGATACCACATGCATAATCATCATTCACATCCACATCCACGTCGTCATCATCATCATACAATAAATCAACATCATTGTCATCATCATAGTCATCATCAATATAAGTGCGATAATAATGAGCGAGGAGCCATACTACCTCACAAGAATGGATGATGTAGTCTTATACTTATCAAATCATATCCATATGGTCCATCATAATTATCATAATGCATCATCGTCATGTTTTTAGGACCAATCATACGCCATTAGGTTTTATCAAATGTCATTGGGGACACTCAAATGCCATTAGAGAAATTTAGGTGACATTAAGGTAGTTTACCCCTCATTAGGATTAATCAAGATCCAAAAGTTCCATGATTACGTTCATTTAGGTGCCACCAATTTTAAATCAAGATCCAAAAGTACTATCACATGAATCATGATCATTGACATAGACATTGATATAATTGATGTTATGTCGGACGTTTTCCGAACACAATTCCTAGCTCTAAACCTAGTGCAATTCCTAGCACGGTTCATTTCGAAATTTCTGGCATTATTCCAGGCACTATACCTGGTGCTATGTTGGATGTTTTCTAGGTGCAATTCTTGTCTCTATACTTAGCGCTATGTTGAATGTTTTTCCTACTGAAATTCATGGCGCAATTCATGTCGCTAACCCTGGATTAATATATGGTGCTATTCTCTTTAGGACGTTTTTTTGGAGTCTATTCTTGGCGTTATATGGGATTCTTTTACGGACGCTAATTGGGACGTTAATTGGGATGCTAATTGGGATTCTAATTGGGATGATAATTGGGACGCTAATTGGGACGTTAATTGGGATGCTAATTGGGACGCTAATTGGGATGCTAATTATCGTCCAAAATAGAGCCAACTTTTAAAAAAGGATGATAATTAGGATGTTAATTGGGATGCTAATTGGGACGCTAATTGGGATTCTAATTGGGATGCTAATTGGGACGCTAATTGGGATGCTAATTAGCATCCAAAATAGTGCCAACTTTTAAAAAGGGATGCTAATTGGGATGCTAATTGGAATGCTAATTGGGATTCTAATGGGGATGCTAATTGGGATGTGAATTGGGATGCTAATTGGGATGCTGATTGGGACGCTAATTGGGACGCTAATAAGGACACTAATTGGGACGAAAATTGGGATGCTAATTAGCATCCAAAATAGCGCCAAATTTTAAAAAGGGACGCAAATAACACCATTAAAAGCACCATCTCGTGGAAAAGCGTCAACTTTGTCCAAAAAATGATGAAAAATACACTAAATGTGATAGTGGACACTAAAAAGGAAGCTAAAAGAGACGCTAATCACATGGTTTTGTTGTAGTGTTTCATTGTAAGTTGGTGTTGACATCAATGCCAAAGGGGGAGATTGTTGAACTTTTGTGTTTTCATTAATTTCAAAGGATAAATCAACAAGTATGATGTAGGTTTGATGTTAAAATATAAACTACCAAGTTTAAGTAAGAATATGAGACTAATGTCAAACATATGAGAAGGATAGCTTGAAGCCAAAAGAAATAAAAATGTATGAATCCATCAGGAAAAGAATCTCTATGTACAAAGCTGGGTTGAATAAAATACATAGAGAAGAAATGTGGAAGGTCAAGAAGTACACAAATTCCACCGATGCACGGGACATATGTGAGCAAATACCACCAAGTCAATGGGTGTAGATGCACAAAAACCACAATGTTTTATTATTGAAGGATACAAATTGACGTAAACTAAAATACAGTGGTTAGCTTGACCAAGAAATAAGCCTTATCATGGCATCACCAAGTAAAAAAAATCCCAACATGCAGATATATCTCTTGAACTAGAAAGAGTATAAATAAGCAAGAGATGGAAGCATGGAAGTAAGCTTGAAGCTTGAATTATGAAGAAGATATGATATTTTGACTGGGAAAGCTTCTAATTCTTGGGGTATCAATGGCTCATTGATCATAGAATAATTTTATATAGCAGATCTGGACTACAAAAAAATGACGAAGATGAATACCATTAAGTGCGCAAATTAGAGGCATCCTTGTATCAGGATGTGTAAGAAATATACACAATGAATAACACGTATTACACAATTGTTGAAGTGACAAAGTGTTGCAGAAGCACAGATATTTCAAGATTGAAAATTGCAGAAGTGACAAAGTGTTGCAGAAGCACGGATATTTGAAGATTGAAAATTGCAAAAGTTCTAAAGCAATCGTTTTCACATATTGCATATCATTGTGACGCACATAACTGAAGTCTAATATCTAGATTAGAGAAGCTACAGCAATCGTGGATCAAAAATTTCACAAATCATAGATAAGGTAATTACATATTTCAATTTTATTTTGATACACAAATATTCTTATCAACGAGGTGGGAAGGGGCAAGCAAAGGGAATCATGACTTCCTTCCAATTGGTGCTAGTAAAACAATTAGGGAGTCGTACATTCCTTCTAGTTGGATATGGTAAAACAATTATGGAGTCATAGCTTCCTTCCAGTTGGAGTTGGTAAAACAATTAGGGAGTTGCAGCTTCCTTCCAATTGGAGCTAGTAAAACAATCAGGGATTAGGAGCTTCCTTCTAGTTGGTGCTGGGAAACATAATCGGGAGTTGGTGCTTCCACTCAGTTATAGTTGAAGAACAAAAACAAAGATCTAAGTATTCAATAGGTTGGTGCCTAAATATTGTGAGTTGTAGATTGCACAAAAATGATAGATATTTTTTCAGGTCGGTGCTCGAAGACAGTAATTCGATGCTTGCACAAATAGAATTCCTTACAGGTCGGAAGCTATAATCAGTAGGTCGCTACTTGCAAATAAGGTTGGATCCTGAGTGATTTGGTGCTCATAGTTGTATATATTTCAATGGTGTCTCCCACATATGTAACCATTTTTATATATAGATTTACTTTTATAGAAAGTTATTTCTATAGGTTTTGTGTGCAACTAACTGTGTTCATTATTATTTCAGCTGAAAATATTTTAAAGGTGGAAATTTTGTTAAGTGAAAAATAGTATAATATACACAATATACTAATTCTCCCCACACCACCCCCCCCCCCCCCTCTTAGTATATAATAGTTCCAATCCTTTTTATTTCTCTAGTTTTCATTTCCATTCCATTTGCCACAAATTAAAATCCTAATTTAGTAAGTAGAAAATTTATCGAGGCTTAATGCACTTAAAGTTTTGGTTTTTTGACATTTGGGTATTTTCAGCCATCCCCAAAAATCCCTAGATATAGTAGGTAATCATCACTCGACTCCATTTTCCCACTCAAAAGTAGGCACTAGCCTTTAGGCAATTCACCCTCCTTGGTAAAGTGATCAATTCTTTGAGTTTTAAGTTCTTGTTTTGCTTGTGCTTCTAGGTATTGTCATATATTTCATCAAGCATCTCTAATCAAGTGTTACTAAATCCCTATTGAATCTCAATCCACTATTCTGGGCATATTACCAATTTCCACCTTCAATCCCCTAGGGTAGTGACATTGATCATTTGTACTAGCACTTGTAACCCATATCTACATAATAATCATATAGTCATTGAATCTAAATAATCCAAAACATCATTTACTTGTGGCTACCATTTCATATCTAGGGTTTCATTAGCTATACACCTTATGTACTATATAGTCATAGTTTGATCTGGTGTCTTAGATTTAGGTCTTTAATTCTAGGTTAGATTAGGGTCTCCCTCTTTGTCATTTGGATCAGAATTGGCATAAAGTGAAGACAATCCTGACTGGCATGACAACAGATCCATATTCAGGGTTAGGATACTTTGAGTTCACCTCTTTAGTCGCTTGTCTCCTCTACCGTCTTGAATAGGATATCCACGTGGGGAAAATACAAGTCGTGTGATAATAGTTACATTGTTCGCCCTAAAATGATGTGTCATTTTACCCCAATTAATCTTCCAAGATGGAAATTTTTCAAACAACTTATGCTCAAGGTCAAGCTATGGAATACTTAGTGAAATGCATGCCACAGTTTGTAAATTGATCAATATTTAAAAGTAAAACCACATGTTTGAATCTAGTTACATTGTTCACAAAAACCTCTTTCAAATTCCTAAAATGATGTATCATTTTCCCACAATGAATCTTCCAAGATGGCAATTTTTCAATTAGCTTATGCTTAGAGTCAAGCTACAAATTACTTATACATGGTGTTATGTAAAAACTAACGAGTAAATTTGAAAAAATGGGCTTAGTAAAATGCATACCATAGTATGTACATTGTTTAATATTTAAAAGGAAAAAAAAAGGTATGTGGCTAGTTACATTGTTCACAATAACCTTTCTTTCAGATTTCTAAAATGAGGGGTCATTTCCCACAATGAATATTGTATATGGAAAGTTTTCAAACAATTAATGTTCATATATTCAAACTATGAAATTCTTAGTAAAATGCATGCCATAGTCTATGCATTGGTCAATAATTGAGAGTAAAACAATAGGCCTGAATCTAGTTACATTCTTCACAAAAACCTCTTTCAGATTCCTAAAATGATGTGTCATTTTCCCCCAATTAATATAGCAATATGGAATTTTTTCAAACAAATTATGCCCAAGGTCAAGATATGGACTGCTTTTAGTAAAATGCTCACCACAGTCTTTACATTGATCAATAATTGAAAGTAAAACCACAAGTTTGAATCATGTTACATTTTTCACAAACAACTCTTTCGGATTCTTAAAATGATATATCATTTTCCCACAGTGAATCTAGTAAGATGGAATTTTTTCAAACAACTCATGCTTAGATTCAAGCTATGAAAAACTTATATAAGTTGTTGTGTAAAAAACAATCTGTAAATTTGCAAAAATGGGCTTAGTAAAATGCATGTTGTTGTATGTACATTGGTCAATATTTAAACGTAAAACCATGGTTCTGTGGCTAGTTACATTGTTCACAAAAAGCACTTTCAAATTCCTAAAATGATGGATCATTTTCCCACAATGAATCTATTGTCAAGCAAATTATGCTCAGATTCATACTATCAACTGCTTAGAAAAATGCATGCCACAGTCTGTACATTGGTCAATTCTTAAAAGTAAAACCAAAGTTCTATATCTCGGTACATTGCTGAAAATAACCTATTTCAAATTCCTAAAATGATGTATTATTTTCCCCCAATGAATCTACCAAGATGGTATTTTTTCAAACAATTTATGCTCAGGGTCAAACTATGGACTACTTCATAAAATGCACGCCACAGTCTGTACATTGATTAAATTGAAAGTAAAACCACATGTCTGAATCTTGTTACATTGTTCACAAAACCTATTTCATATTCCTAAAATGATGTATCATTTTCCCACAATGAATTCACCAAGATGGGAATTTTTCAAACAGCTTATGCTCAAATTCAAGCTATGAACTACTTATACAAGGGTTATGTAAAACAACAAGGTGTAAATTTGCAAAAGTGAGCTTATTAAAATGCATGCCATTTATACATTGGTCAATATTTAAAAATAAAACCATAGGTTTGCAACTAGTACATTGTTCACAAAAACCTCCTTCAGATTCCTAAAATGATGGGTTGGGTCATTTTCCCATAATGAATCTACCAACATTGCAAGTTTTCAAACAATATATGCTCAAATTCAAGATATGAAGTGGTTAGTAAAATGTAGGCCATAGTCTATACATTGGTCAACAATTGAAAGTAAAACCACGGGCCTGAAGCTAGTTACATTGTTCACAAAACCTCTTTCATATTCTTAAAATGATGTCTTGTATTTATGAAATTCCTGCCTAGTTTAATGAAAATGGATTCCAAATCCTCCTATCAAATGTTTACACTTTCTTTACCAAAGGCAAAGCCTCCTATTAACACATATTTTTGTTTTATGTGGACAACATTGTATGGATATGGTTGTGTCAGAGGTTCTGGTTCACCAGTTTCTACAGGGTTTCGAGTACTTCTTAATTAACTATTTTTCCTTTCTGAGCTTCAGAACATCGAACTTATTTTGTTGAAATCTAGTTTAGACTATACAAGTGACATACATATTATGCAATACTCTCTTTGAGTCAATCTCATGAATAACAAGAAGTAGACTTTTCCCCGATTAAAAAAGACAACTTTATATTTTAATTCCAAGATTTGAGATATCAAATATAAAAATTTCTCCCTTGGAAAAGAAAAAAACAACATTAGTATGTCATGACAAAATGATTCAATGTACCAAATAAAACATTCATATATATTAAATAACAAATTTCACAATAGATATGACGCCAAAGATCTATCATACAAAATTTAACATACATATATTTATTAGATATATAATACTTACATCTCCAAATGGGGTACACTATTCCTCATACCTAATCCTTAACAACCATGGACATGATCCCATTAGTGTGAATCCCATGAAAAGTGTACTTGCGCACAAGGTTGTACGCTATTATACAAATAGTGAAATCTAAATGTTGGTCCCACTCTCCATTTACCAAGAGGTTTACTATCATTTCTTGAGCTGGAAGATGGTTGATATCTATCAGGAAAGGTTGATCGTGTATAGAAACAACATCCTTAAGATCTGCGTAGCCATCTATGGTGAACTCTAGTGAATTGTTCTTCTTCACAATCCTAGGAGGTAAAGAATACATAGCAATAAGTTCAAAAGTAATCATGAAACTTTCATTTGGACAAGGAATCTCCACATAAGATTCATTGCATATCATGTTTTGAGAGGCTTATGTGGTTATAAACTTTGTAGGAAAGAAGAAGAATATTGTGGCGGTGGATTCAATGTGGTTGCAATACTCCAAGATATGACGGTAATGCAGTGTGTCTTCAATATTATGTAGAGTTTGTTGATTTAGCAATCACAACTTCATCGTCACCTTTTGTTGAAAGAAACATGGTGTGCTTATCATCTTTCACAAAAATAAAATAACAAAAAAAAGGTTCTCCCTTTCAAGTGCTTGTGACCCACCTTTTAATAGATCTCATAGTAAAGAAAACATCAATAATTCCTATAATAATAAATAAAAGATAACATTAGATACTATAAATATTTTTTCTGATTTGGGTTGAAATATATATATATATATATATATATATATATATATATATATATATTCACCATCAATTATTTGATTTGGTATCAATAAGCCTTGTTNTTTGGGAATATCGTGGCTTCTGTCAATAACATCCAAATGGATTTCAAACATTCTTACCCAACAGAATGTCCCACCTATGGAAACCTCTACTAACAATTCAACACTTCCACATGATATGGAATTTTCAATGACTCTTCTTTAGACATACCAAGCACATTTTCACAATAAATATGGACATACATACTTTCCTTTATTGTAAAATCAAATGGATTTGTGATATGGACCAAAATCCCATCCATTTGAAGGAATTTATTTCTTCCAATCTTGACAAAACAGCCATATCCTAACAAGGGAGACACATCTAAACTAGATCCCAAGTAAAATTGTATTATATCCAAAATCCTCAATAAACTATTTGGGAAATGGGAAAATAAACAATTTTATTCCAAAACCAAACCAATGATGTTATCTTCATTGATTAATCGACATCATAATCATTTATAAAAATTATACTACAAGGCATTGTCTTATGATCGTGTAAAAGTTTAATTACCAATTGTATTCCACATATAACCATTATGTAAACACAATCCACTAAATCTTTCAACAAGTGTTAACTAAAGGTTTTTACTCAAAAGTTGGAGGTTGTTGTCTTCCTAGAGAACACTTGTAAATCCACTTGATTGAACTTAACATTTAAGTACTTAATCTTTATTCATAAATTTAACCCAGTAATTTTAGCCAATAACATAAACTAATTATGCTTACTCATTCACCCCAACATAACTCTTATCCTTTGCATCTCCTAATATATCACACACAGAACCCATAATTATCTTTAGATACATTCAACACTCTTTGTTGGTTGTGGAGCCTAATCTTCCTTATTCATAGATGTTTATTGGTCAGTCATGTCTGTACCCTAGTTTTACTATACAGTCATCCTAGCAAGCCCCCAGTGGGGATTCGTGGGCAAAGCCCCAACATACATTTTTTGGGATGTTTTTTGGCCAATAGTTTATGGTCCCATGGTATTGGGTGACTCGTGGTATTTCCCATGGTAATTCCCCTATAAAAGGAAATCATTATAATATGACTGTGTAATATTGTATTGTATCATTGTAAGTTGATATTTGTGATTGTGTGAGAGATACTGTGAGAGAGTGAAGAGGAAGTGCCTTGGGTATATTGCATGTTGTATCCCTTCATTTTGTCGGATGGTATAATAATAAAAGGATTGGAAATTTCTATGTGGAAGTATCCCATCTTGGGTGAACCGTGCTATAATGGTTTCTATGTTGTAATGTGTTAGTGTGTTTTATATTTACATCTTGTTAATTGTTATTGCTCTGTGATCCTATTTTTCTAACACTCTTGTTGTTATCATACCCACCTTTCGAATGTGAACAAATAATCACAATAAACAAAGTTATTTAAATTTATCTATATATATAACTTATTTTGATAAACCTTATAACATATGCTAGAAATACATTTCAACATAAATCTACCAAATAATATTCATGTATAATAATTATTGGTTACATTTAATAATTTCTGACATAATCTCCTTTAAATTGCACAATCCTAACTAGTATAAGGATTTAGTCAAATAGTTAAAAACTTATCACCACAAAGGTAAGATTACTAAAATCTTCCATCTATCGTCAGAATTACTCAATCATAATTAAAAAGACTAAGCTATATTATTATGAAAGATAAGATTAACTATGTAATCACGTATACTTTCCAATCGCTACTTAAAAGTCATTTTTATTGTAATAATAATATTTCATCATAATACTACCATCTTACATAAATGAAAAAACATTTATACATTTGCATTAATTCAATTTAACTTGAAAAAGTAACAAATAGATCTTTATGAATCTTGACATGATTAATAATGATAACAAACATCTAAATAATACTTAACTCAACTAGGTAGACCTAGCAACTGAAGGCTAGGATGCAATGTACCACCCAACCATAGGTCAATTGTGCTCTTCAATCTCTCAATGCAAAAACCACCATTGAGCTTCCAGGAAACGAATCCACTAGAGAAATATATTAACGATCCTTTATACAGGTTCTACATAAAAATATATCTTCAGAATGCCAAAAAAATACTAATTTCCCTCTCCAACTCTTGTAGACAGTCTAAAATAGCTACCACACAAGAGTGGAGGTTTTTCCTTCCAAATATACAATTGACACATAAAAAATAACAAGTAGGAGTGAAGGAAATGCCTTCCACTATTCCACGTTTGAGACTACATATGCACAATAGTAACGGGGCTACGCCCTTCATTGGTCTATGTACCAGTCGATACAAGAGTGTATTTTCAAGCAAGCTAAGAGATGCACCCCCCAAAAGGATCTTCCTCAATCACTTGTAGCATCAATATAATTTATATACATTAATACTAATTAAAAAGAAGGTGCATCCTCCAAGGAGGCTTGCCCTCTCAACTATTGCAACATCAATAAAATATACTAATATAACAAAATTTACACAACATGCAAACAAATGCATGCATGAGAGCCTTTTGTTTTTCAGGAAGAAAAAAGCCTGACCTTGTTATTCTTATTAAGAATCAAAGGGCATCAATAGCGCCATCCCAGAATTGGGTTACATCTCAGAAGAATACAGGTCATATGACAATAAGTCTCCTCAAGTCACTACCAGGGGGAAAGGCTATACAAAAGTGTGAAGGATCCCATCAGTAAAACTGTCTCATCATGGAGGGAATCAATCTCAGCATCCCCATCTACCGAGAACCAAAGGGATCAGATCAGCATTCTAAAAGAGGCTGCTCAAAGAGAAGCAAGTCAACAAATCAATAAGAGGAGTAAGCTCCCCGATCAATACTCAAAAGAGTTGAAAGGTATCATGAGAGACCAAATGGTCCACCATAAATTCAGAGAAACAGCCAAAACCTGGAGAAAATGTGAGAGCAGTTTTAGAGAGACGGTCTGCAATCCGATTGTGTTCTCGGTAGATGTGGTAGAACGACAGATCCGGAAAGCTAGAAATTAGCTTTTGTGTTTCCTGGCACCAGTGAAAGAGTTCTGGAGGGGAGAGAGCAATGGATCCCTTTGCCTAGTTAATGATGACTTGTGAGTCACCAAATATGCAGGATAAGGGGATCCCCATCATCTGGGAAGATAGTAGAAGAGCCCATAGGCTAAGTAATTCTGCTTTTGTATTGGAGCCATATCCTACCCCCAGTGCAAACTCGAAATGGTGAGACTCATTCAAATATAAGTTGTATCTGACACCGGCTACCTTATTAGTGGAGGCACCATCGAAAAATCCACATGGGAAATACAAACAAGGAGGATTCCCAATCTTCCTATTTTTTTAACTTTAACAGACTGAGAAGAATAGATCTGCACAGAATTTGTAATTTGATGAACAATGCTGAGAACAGTCCTCTTCTTCCCTTCAAATATGGATAGATTTCGAGCTTTCCATATGATCCACATCATATGGAATGGAATAGAACAGAGAGCTGAGTTCCTAAGGAAATTGCCAGCCCAATTCCCTACAAATAAGGAAGTTGAGTCCACATGAGGAGGATGAGGCAATTGAAACTGATCACAAACATGGTCAAGTACATTCTTCTAGACTGCGCAATGAGAGAAAATCTGTATGACGGTCTCCTCATCAGAATAGCACAGTGCACATATACCTGGACTAGACCGTCCCCTTTTATGGAGGTTATCCGAGGTGAGGATTTTGTTCCTTAATACCGACCATATAAAGCATCCAATTTTAGGTGGGAGAGCACTGGACCATAAAAAAGAGTGAATACGATTGCCAACTGATGGGGAATAAGAATTAACAATGCATTCATAAGCATTTTTTGCAGAGATAGAGCCGTCCTTTTTGTTGAAGTCCCACACTAGGGAATCAGCTTGAGAAGAGAGACGAATTCCACCAAGAACTAGACCCATCGTGTATGCATTCCAGGCTTCTTTCCAAGCCCCATCTAAACCCAACTCCTCAGCCATGTACCAATAGTGCTGCAAGTCTGGTAAAATATTGTGTGCCTGTGAGAGAGCATTGATGTCCAAGTCCACCAGGAAGGTTCTCAGTTCCTCTGGAAGGTTGAGTGAGGAAGGGACACCAATAACCGAATCAACACCAATCAGAGTATATTTACCATTACCCACCTGCCAAGCCGGGTGACGACCTCGCCATGGAAGAGTATGTAAAAAAACCCTCCAGATAATGGATACACCCTGTGTGCAAAACCTCTTACCTTTGAGCCAAGCAACCACCGAGAGGTGTTTCATATATTTAGTGATAAGTACATGGTGCCATAAACCATCCTTCGACAAAACCATCCAGATATTTTTAAGGCGCAAAGAGATGCTAAACCAATGAAGATTTGTTATCCCCCATCCCTCATATTCCTTTGGCCATGTGAGACTCTGCCAGTTGACCAGATGATATATTCGGTTATTTTCAGTAGATCCACATAAGAAGGCAAACATGATGCTCCTGAGCTTGTGCAGGATAGAGACTGGGATAGGAGCTAATCCCATCCAGTAAACCGATATACTAGAAAGCACAGATTGGATGAGAATCAGCCGGCCACCCAGGGAGAGTAGCTTGTGGATCCAATTACAAATCCTCTTTTCAAATTTCTGAACCATCCAATTCCAATCACAGACCCTGTAACCGAGAGGTTTTATGAAGTATCCTAGGTACTTAAACCCTGAAATAATTGGCTCCATCTGATAAGGTAGAACCCTGGCAATATCCATGAGATTAACATCATCTATATTATTATACAGGAAACAAGATTTTTCAAGGTTGATACACATACTGAATGTCTTACATAAGGTCTCAAGGATAACGTCAAATGCAGCCCATTCCTATAGTGTGCCAGTACCCATAATGATCACATCGTCCACGAAAATAAGATGGGTAAGAGCAAGGGAGGATGATATTTGTATGCCACGGATTAGTCCATTGTTCCGAGAATCTGAGATTAAAAGGCTGAGGCCTTCGATGACAAGGATGAAGAGTAAAGGAGACAAAGGGAAGCCTTGTCGAATGTCACGAGAAGATGAAAAAAACTTCGAGGGGGTCCCATTAATCAGGACAGCAAAATTTGCAGAGGTGAGACAACCCAGTATCCAGTTGACTGTCAGGAGAGGAACCCCGATTTGGTTCAAGATGAGACGGATATAGGTCCAATTCACACGATCAAATGCCTTGATTAGGTCCAATTTAAGTATGAAGGCACAGATATTTTTTGTTTTAATGGAGTGGAGAGTCTCTTGAACAATTCCTATAGGCTCAGTGATCTGTCAATTTTTTAGAAAGCCAAATTGTTCTTGATAGATACCAGAGTCCATGAAGGGCTTGATCCTGACCGCTATGACCTTTGATATCAACTTATACAATAGATTACATAATGAGACGGGCCTGTAATATGCAAAGGTCCGAGGCTTATCAATTTTGGGTATAAGTGCAAGGAAGGTCGAGTTCAGGGAGGATGGGATAAAACCTGATACCCTAGTTGAGTCCACAGCTGACAATAAAAATGGCCCAAGAGTTCGAAAAAGTGTAGATAGAACTCGACAGGCCAACCACTTTTGCCAGGGCTCCGATATTTTTTAAAATATTTCAGAGAAAATTCAATCTCCCCGAGAGTAACAGGGCAAGTAAGGTAATATACGAGCTCATCAGGTATCATTTTAGGATATATCATGACGACCTTGAGTTGTTGCACCAAACAAGTGCCACAGTCATCCTTGTAAATATTTGAAAAATGTGACTGACCCAAATCTTTTAGTGCTGCCTCATATTCATAACATTTTCCATCCTCATCAGCCAGTGACCAAATCATGTTTTGGTTCCGCCTGCCAGAGGCCAGCATATGGAAATATTTGGTATTTAAGTCACCTTGAAGGGCCCATTTCGATCGGATTTTTAATTGTGAAGTAAGCAAATAGTGGTCCAGGATCTTCTTCTTTTCCGATCTAAGATGAGTCAATTGTCCCATTTCCTCTTTGGTAAGGATACCATTTGACGAGCCTGAGAGGAGAGATCCAATGGCACGGTCAAGACTATTGGACTTAGAATCCATACAAGCCAGTTTATCCTTAATCCATACCTTGGCTTCGTTTTTAAGAATACGTAGCTTATGGAAGACAGAATCAATACCAAGTGCGCTACCACCATGGGCAAGTAGTGACCACCGCTTTAAAAAACAATCATTGAAAGCTGGATCATTGAGCCACGAACGATTAAATTTGAATGGATAGTTACAGGAGCCCCTCTGCTTGTTCCATTCAAAACAAATTGGGAAGTGGTCTGAAATGTCTGCACACTATGTCCACACCCTGTGAACCCCCAAATATGGAATCATGGACACTGAGATTAAAAATCGATCTAATCTCTTACTTATACCTTCCTCACACACACGGCCATTACACCAAGTAGGCCCAGCATACTATGGAGACAATTCCACAAGACCCACCGAATCAAAAAGGGATAAGAAGTGTTGTGTGAGGGGGTCAGGGGAAGCCTTTTTTCCCCAAATTTTAGAGGAGTACAGTGTAAGGTTAAGGTCCCCACCCAAGACAAGATTCGGAATGCTAAGAATTCCCCCTCTGTGTGCCCTTTCCCAAAAAAATTCACGATCTCTGTAAGGGCCATATACATTAAGGATGGAAATAGGGGAGGGCATTCCACGGAAAGAAGCCTGAACCAGGAGGCTAGCACAAGTTTGAAAGGCACGACACTTAACCTTATGTGGATTCCAGGCCGTGAGGAGTCCTCCCAATAGGCTCGATGCACTGATCGCACAGAATTCCCAAGTAGGAAGGATCTTAGAGAAGGCTAGTAGAGCAGGAGAGGAACTACACATAGTTTCCTGAAGGAGGATCATATCCGAACTGAGAGACTTGAAGAGAGTACGGAGGTTATGGTTTTTGGTCTTACCTCCAAGACCCCTTACATTGAAGGATAAGAGCTTCATCACGGAACATCCTGGAGGGGAGACGATGCTTTAATTCCCTGGTTAGGCATGCCATGAGCTGCATCTTTGATGTGGACAGAAAGAGGGATATAGGGAGGAGAAGCTGAGGATAGATTCCCCTTCAATTTATCCTTTTTTCCTTTTTTTTTTCGGACAGTCACATTGGCAAAGCGAATGGAGTTGAGGTGGAGGGTGGAAGGGGATGTTGGAGTCGTAGCTGTGAAAATGGACAATGATTTTTTAAGGGTGGGGTCAGAGAATGAGGGTGATGAGGTAGGACTATAGGTGGAAGGAGTAAGGGTCGATGGGGTTCTTGGGCGTGAAAGTGGTGGAAAATCTGCCAAAGAATTCAAAGATGGAAGAGCCTGTGCATTGATATGGTGCAGGGAAGGTGAAGGCAAGGTGATAAGTGTATGGCCCGGAGCAGAATGAGGAGGGGAGCCAACAAATGTTGGAGAAGACCCAGGTGACAAGTAAGTGTTTGCGATAGGAGGCATGGTGTCTCTAGGGAGTGACAGGTCCTGAATCGGCTCAAGCTTCGAAGACAGAGAATCAGTAAGGGGAATGGAGAACAAAGATGGGGCAGGTAAAGGAGATTTTGAATGAGATAGTATTAAATCATCAATAGCATCCAGAAAGGTATCCGAGACAACTTCAAAAGGAGAGAGAGAATCAGAGAGGGTACCTAGAAACTGATGAGCAATATTAAACCACTTATACTATGAAACGAGAACTATATACTATGAACGAGAACTCTACCCATAAAAACGATGATTTTTGCAAAAAAAACACCAAAAACACCC
>LPNX011150254.1:0-13868 GCA_001517045.1 Pseudotsuga menziesii
CGGTACACATTTTAAACATGAAAATAATAAAAACATACATTTACCATATTTTAAAATAAATTTTATAAATTTATTAAAAAAAATAAATAAATTCCATTTAAACTGAAAAACAATTATTTAAACTGAAAAACAATTATTTTAACTGTTACCTCTTGGGTCCGATGCCATCGTGACGAGGTTGGGTTGCTTCGAGGTGTTTGGGTTGCTTCAGGGTGCCAATGGGTGCCAGTGCTCACGTTGCTCTCACTTCGTATCTCGGTCGAGCTTTCACGCTGTGGTTTTGTGAAACAAACGGTGGGGGCCCATGGCCCCTATTTATAATTTTTTCTATACAGGCACCTCGGTCGAGGTATTTACCTCGGTCGAGGTAAATGCCTCGACCGAGGTACATACCTCGACCCAGGTATTTATTAACCCTCGGTCGAGGTTTTAATAGCTCGACCTAGGGTTATTAAATACCTCGGTCGAGGGCTTAAAAGAATCTCGGTCGAGGGCTTGATAAAACCTCGGTCAAGATATGAAAACCTCGGTCGAGGGCTTGTTAAACCCTCGACCGAGGTGCTTTTTTTCATTTTTTCCAAAACGCGCTTGCCAAAAAGTGTTACCCAGGTCTGCGGATTCACCCTTACACCTGCTAAAGCATTGCGATCATAGGTTTGCAAAACATCCTAGGTTTCGATATTTTTTATTAAACATGATTATGATACATCGAATCCAAGGAACAATGTTTGTATTTGTGAAAAAAACATTGAAGATGTCATACCTATGACAATTAAGTATTTGCATAAGGAGTTGAATGAGTTCCCAAACACCAAATTAGCTAAAAGATTGATGCTTTTTTATTCAGATATTCAAGGAACAAAGGAATACTTGAACATATGTTGTAGTGAGCTTACTGATACGATAACACAAATTGGTTGCTCGACATGGTTCTTCACTCTAAGTCAAGTTGATATGAAGTGGTCATACTTACATAAAGTTATGCCTAATTATGCGCATTTATTTGCAAAAAGTAGAAATAGATGGAGGATCAATAACGTCATCAACTATCCACAGATTGTTGCAAAATATATGCATCAACTTTTTAGTATTTTTCATGAAGACATAATTGTGAAATATATCCATGCTAAGGACTATTGGTATAGTTAAATCATTCCATCTACTTGTATTTACTGTAACATTTTGGATTATCACTTCACGTTTTGTTCTATCCTAACATATTTATTACATGAGAGTTTCATAGATATGAATGGAAACAAATGGGATCAACACATATTCATGGCTTCCTATAGTTAGAAGGTGCACGAGACATGTAACAATTAGAGTGGAATGACATGATAAGTGTTGATGCAACAAGAAGATACTTTGAAAAGTATGTAACAACATGGAATCCTTGTGATACTCACCACATGAATATAACTAATCATCAAGAATTGCAAGAAGATCCTTTCTTATTAGATACTAGTGAAATATTTATTAGCAATCCCCTTGACGATTATGAGAACTTAACGAATAGAGTACAATGACACACTAAATACAATTTTCATTAATGTTTATGAAAGAAAAGGCTCAACCTATGTATGTCGATAAAATGCACCATGGGAACTTCAAGATGAGTCAAGATTATATTTCAATGATAAAGGAAAGAAAAAATAAGAGGGGTGTAATGATGATAGGTTAAATTCTCATAACATTTCTCTTCGTTCAATGTGGCATGCCATTGTCATCTACGAACTAGTTCTTTCACATCATGCATTTTTAAATACATTGCAAAGTATGCTTCAAAAGATGAGATAGGGTCAAAAAGATATCAGGACATGTTGACAAGAATTTCCAATGTTGTTAACTCTCAATATCCCTCTATAGGTGTATGTGAGGTGTATATAAATTTTTTCTTGTTGAGACAATTATCAATTGAGATATAGGAGCACATGAAACATGTCATGTGTTGCTAAAGATTCCCTTTTTTAATTATATCCGTAGATTTGTCTCGATTAATGTTGGTAGAAAAATATTCAAAAGAGTTTCTTTGAAGCCAGATAACAACTAATTTGTGACGAACTATGGGTTTCTTGACCTATACCAAAAGAAAACCTCCATTGCTTGAGCACTTATCATTGATTGATGTTGCATGATCTCAGTCTATCTCTCTATCTATTTATGTGCTCATCTCTGTTTAATTAATTCTGCATGCTCCTTATGTGTTTAATTAATTAATCATCTATTTAATTTCACACTCATAAGATTGTTTCTGAACGTATGATCATATGTATTACCTCGAGTCATATAGTTCCATGCTAAAGTAAATCACTCTAGGGGTAGTTAATCCCTAAAGTAGACTTGTAGCACCCGTTAACTGTTACTAGCCATACATCACATAGTATATCCACTTTACACAGTAAATTGCACCACCTCACAACATGAGGATAATTGTAGAACTTGATATTACTCACAAGTCTACTCACTTGATATTACTCACAGGCTTACTTAATATTACACACAAGTTTACTGACTTGATATTAGTCACAAGTCTACCGCCTTTATATTACTCACAAGACTCAGCTTGATATTACTCAAAGATTTACAACATCACCACGTCAATCATATGAGAATATTTGTAGGACCTAATATTACTCACAAGTCTATTGTCTTGATATTATACACAATACTAGAGAATGACTCTTGATTTCGTAATCTCAACAGCTAGCACGTGTAAATCCAAAGCTACATGTCACTTATGCTCATGGATGACAATATAAATATAGATGTAATAAAATTAACTTTCCACAAGATATAAATTCAACTTTTAAGACTCTTCCTAATTGAATAGAAGACCTAGATATATTAATTGTTATAATAAAAGTGTCTCTATCTAAACATTATGATTGCATTGTTAGTAGGTTGCAAGTAATGAACTCTTTGCACTACAAAATCTAAAATTACAAATACTATCGAGATGTTAAAATTGATTTACAATCAGTTTTATGTCTTCCAGATCAACCAATAGATGTCTCCTCTAGTTTACATTGCATAAACTTTGACATAGCTAACTTTGAAAAGAATGATACTAACATTGATGAATTTGGAAATCATCAACTTGAAACATCCTTCGTCTTTTACAACTAGAATGTCGAATGCAGAATGTGAAATAAAAGAGATACATTAATAAAATTAATATGGCCACATTGTACATTTGAATCTCTATTGTATTATAAATTAAATAAATATCGCATTAATTACATGACAATTTAACAACGCTATTTTCAATTAACTAAATTTTTATTATAAAATCTATTACATAATTTTAATTGACTACACTAGTCGATGATTATACAAATAATATTAAAATGCATTAACGAACACATGCACATTACAATCTAATAAAACCTTCCAAGAACATTGCGGATATCAATCTCAATTGCATCATTTACAAAACAACTAAACAATGGTTGCACTATTACAATCTAATAAAAAACTTTAATAACATATTTAATATTTATTAACAATGGTAATGTTGGAATACGACTTTCTCAAGGTTGATTGTAATAGTGCAATGTGACAAAACGGTAAAAAAAAAATCAAATATAACAAAACCATTGAAAAAAAAAACAAATATAAATGTGAGAATTTATATCACAACAACGCAGTTATTGCAATCAAATTTAACCCTTAATGTGGTTGTTGTACTATTATGCAATTCTTGAACTCCAAAAACAATAGCAGTATCAAGGTTCTAGTTCTTCAGCCACAAGTATGCTTGATTCTTCATGAGGATCACACAAAATCCTTTATCTTCAAGAATATAAATAGAGAATAGGTTCTTCTTCAATCCATGGACATACAAGATGTCCTGCATATGTAGTGTGTCTCCCGAATTCAGCTGGAACGATGTGGCTCCAACTCCTTGAATTGAATAGGTAGAATTGTCTTCCAATTCCACCATGCATGAAAATTGTTTCTACTTTAGTTGGGAGAGTGTGCCCTTGTACCCTGACATGTTCTTGGAAGCACCATTATCAATCATCCATGTATCTTCTCCTATGATGATAGACCTGAACAAATAAGACACAAGATAATACTCTCTTCTAGTCTCTTTCTCTTTGGGTGCAATCTTTTGTGGAGTTTATTCTATGACAGTAGAAGCATGAAACTTTCCTTCATCCTTCCTCTTTTTATTTCACTATCTTGCAAAGTGACCTTTATTTCCATAGTTTAAGCATTTAAAATTTATTTTTCAAGGTTATTTGTAATCTCTTTCTTCTTTGCATGAAATAATTTCTTGAGAGAAAGGATTCCTACCTTTCTTGGTTCTAGCCGTGAGAGCTAGATTCTCTTCTTTAGTGTGAACCACATTCTTCTGGATGCACCCTTCTTCTTAAATGCAATCATGCCAGATACTTTCAAATTTGGGCTGATTTTATCTTCCATTTATTGTAGCAAGAAAGGTCTCCCACGAGGAAAGGATCCCATCGATGGCGGTTTGAAGAAGATCATCCTAATCTATCTCCACACCAATGCATGCAAGTTGATCCTTCCCCTATGAAATCTTTGTGAAGAAGGAGGCTATGGTCTCATCTCTTTGCATGCTCATGTTATGCAAATTTTTCTTCAAGGCCCTATTTGAGTAGTGGCCTTCTTCTAATAAATATTTTTGGGTGTGTAGAAACACTCCTTTACCATCTTCAATGGTGTGATCACTAACATGAGATTGTCCTTCACGGATTCAAATATGCTCCTCTTTGAATTTTCTTGATTCTTTTTGTAATTTGTTCTTCCTTCATTTGTAGTGGCATCTTCGATCACATAGGTCACAAAATATTCAAGGTCATTCTCTTCAAGAATATTGATCACCCTCACCTTCCATGTATTTAAGTTGGATGTTCCTTCAAGTCGATATTCTGGTCATATAGATATTGATTCCATTGCTTCTAGCTCTTGCTCAATGCTTCAAGGTATATGAAGTATTATACTATTTTCACAAAACTAATCTCTTGCACACCCTCACTCTGATACCATTTTAACGTTTAAGAAAATATGGAGAAAGTTGAACTTTAAAACGTTAATCCACAATTATAGTGCAGATAGATCTCATTAATAATCCAAATAAATAAAACCATAGAACACACGTAATACCATGGGAAAACCATCCATTTATTTGAAGGTTTAAAAATCCCAACAAACAATATTAGAGTATGATTAATAATCGGTAGAGAATGATTACAACACAATAGAAGATTGCTTGATCAAAGAGCACAAGAGAGGAGAGATAAAATGGAACATTATGTTGGTCTTTCCAAGTCCATAAAAATTTAATAACAAACCAAATTCATTCATACAATGAAGATGGCATATATTTTCATGCTTCATTAACATGTTAACATTGAGAACATTGTTTCATCTTCAACTATGCGCCTCCCCTAGACTAGGTGCCAAGTTGGAACTTCATAATTACCCCCACAACGAAAAATATGCACCCTCCATTAATTAACTAAGTTTTAATTTATTGAACTAAATTGAACTGAATGGAACTGCAAGCAACTGAATGGAACTAAGTGTAAGTGAATAGAATTGAATGTTACTGAACCGAACTAAATGTAGCTCAAGAGAACGAAATGTAAATGAACATAGCTGAATGTAACTGAACAGAACTGAATGTAACTTAACATAATTGAATGTAACTAGTGCTTCTCCATCCGTGTCATCTTCAACAACCACGTGCATAAATTAAGGATTTGATTCTGTAATTAAATAAATATTATTTATCACCACTAAGACTCAATTGATGTCTTATCAATTCGATTTATCTTGGAGGCATGCATGAACAATTCAAATTCTCTCTCTATCTCTGTGCTCATCTCTATTCAATTAATTCTGCATGGTCCTTATGTGTTTAATTAATTAATCATCTATATCGTTTCAAACTTATAAGATTGTTTCTGAACCTATGATCATATGTATTACCTCGGTTCATATAGTTACATCCTAAAATAAATCACTCTAGGGGTAGCTAATCCCTAAAGGACACTTCTAGCACCTATTGACCGTGATTAGCCATACATCACATAGTATATCCACTTTACATAGTAAAGTACACCACCTCACAACATGAGGATATTTGTAGAAATTGATATTACTCACAAGTATACTGCCTAGATATTGCTCACAAGACTTACTTGATATTACACACAAGTTTACTTACTTGATATTGCCTTGATATTACTCACAAGACTCGGCTTGATATTACTTAAAACTTTACAACATCACCACCTCAATGATATGAGGATATTTGTAAGACCTAATATCACTCACAATTCTATTGTCTTGATATTACTTACAAGACTAGAGAATGAATCTTGATGTTGCAATCTCAATACATAGCGCGATTAAATCCAATACTAAATTTCACTTATGCTCATGGAGGACAATATAAATATAGAGGGCATACAATCAAATTTTCACAAGATATAAATTCAATTATTAAGAATCTTCCTTGACGAATAGAAGACTTAGGTATATTTATTGTTAGAATAAAAGGGTCTCTATCTAAACATTATGATTGCATTGTTAGTAGGTCGCGAATAATGAATTATTAGTAGGTTGAGATGTTAAAATTGATTTCCAATCAAATTTATGTCTTCCATATCAACAAATAGATGTCTCCTCTAGTTTAAATTACATGAACTTTGGCATAGTTAAGTAAAAAAATAATGATACTAACATTGATGAATTTGGAAATCATCCACTTGAAAATCATCATTCATCTTTTACTGCTAGAATGCTGAATGCAAAATGTGAAATAGAAGAGACACAAAACTTTGTCAAAAAGGAATCTTCTTTATCAAATTTGCACATGGAATGGCCAAAGATTGGGTTGTCTCCAATAAATTAATACAACACATAAGGTGTGCATGAAATGGTATTTCCAACATTGTTTCCCATGAGCATTATAGATTGGTTGAAACCACATTTGAAGGTTGTTCTTTTACACAAATATGGTTTACACCTACACAAGTATTGCGATCATAGGTTTGGAAAACATCATAGGTTTCAATAGTTTTTATTAAACATGATTGTGATAGATCGAAACCAAGGAACAATGTTTGTTTTTGTGAAAAAAACATTGAATATGTCATACCTACGACAATTAAATATTTGCATAAGGAATTGAATGAGTTCCCAGACACCAAATTGGCTAAATGATTGATTGTGTTTTGGTTCAGGTCTTCAAGGAACAAAGGAATAACAGAACATATGTCGTAGTGAGCTTACTTATATGATAACAAAAATTGGTTGCTCGACATTATTCTTCACTCTAAGTGGCGCTTGAACCACTAATTCCTTCCATTGTTCATCGCTGATGAATACCACTAACATGTTCTGATGGTCGATGATTTTAACACTTAAACAAAATTTCGCAAAAATTTCCGTGGTCAGGTGGGCTTCAAACTAAAATTTCCGTCGTGTCGGAGGAACTTCGCACTAAGTTCTCCAATGAGCCGACGACTGGTGAACTCAACCTTTCCTCAATTTCCTTCCGATTACCGTTCATCGGGTGGCCTTTTTACTAAGTGTTTCGCTGCATCGGAAGAACTTGTCACTAAGTTTTTTGATGAGCCGACATTCTAGCACTTAGAAAATTTTGTGAATTTTGTTGTCTTCACCCATTTTTCCTGGTTTCTTCTAGGTAGCAGGAAACCTGCCTCTTTTAACTGTTTCTCATGGCCCTCTAAGGCCCAAATGCTACAACATAAGCTCTGTCACTGCATCTTCACAGCCCATTCAGGCCCATGCTACAACTAGAGCTCTCATACCACAATGTAATGTCCTCGACCCTCCGACTGGCAAGGAGGACACTACGATACATCAAATCATCTGGGCATCTAGCCCCATGAACATGAACATACACATATATAATGCTGAAGCATAATCATTCATATACACAACAGAAGCAAAACATATCAATCAACACTCATGCATATACAGATCAACATTTAACATGTATATCATCATTCATCAATGGTAAATATGATTGCAGACACAAGTTAGGTAAGAATACTTATCTTATTAAGAACTTGTTCCGCAACCAGCTACATCACTGCCACGTTCCACCCAACCATAGGCCCGCGTGCTCCTTAATCTCTTAGCAATGCTGCCACCCCCGAGTCGGGCATGATTCCCCAAGGAATAAGGAACTAATAGGATTATATATAGCCAAGGATAACAACACCACAAGGGTACACAGTTCAGCCAAGCCAACATAGTTGGGTTTATCAGGCAAACATCAGATCAGCCAAGCCAACCAAGTTGGGTTTATAACACCATCCAGGAGCAAAGAAAGGTTAAATTTTAAGCTGGTGAGTTCATTGAAGAGCTACAGACACCAACACCAAAGCTATCCTAGCTTCTAGAACACCCACACACACCCAACATAAGGAAATCAGTCCCTTCTCTGCAACGTAGTCCCTCAGACCCTGATCTCCCTTCCAGTGCTATTCAGTGGTTGTGGAGAAGAAAGCCAGCTCAGTAGCTCTGTCTATGTGGTTCTCAACCCAGCAGGTTTATCAAGCACCTCAGGCCCTCATTCACTACTCCAATGCAGTCCGAGGACAAAACCACTGAATGCAAGCAGCCAAACAGCTATTCAAGATTTTATAGGGGAAAAAAACAGTCCAGCAATCATCGCAAATAACTACCCACAAGCAACCTTGAGCACACAACACACAATTCCTACTACAGTCGCTGGAAAACTTACACAGACCAGAAAATGGGAAAAGAACAAACTCCTAAACCATGCGTGATGGAAAAAGACATAGCCAAAGCACAGAACTGTGAATGAAATCATGACCACAATTCCACGATGGAATAACAAAACATTACACAGTATGACAATGGTGGGAAAAGACAGAAACTCCTTGCGTGAATCTGAGGATGAACCCAACCGTAGACTAGCAATCCTGTGAGAAAGGAAGAACTAGCCGCAAGCTACAAATCCATCAACCAGAGGAGAACGAACATGTTCACAGGCCAACAATCGGTGAGGAAGAGTAGAACCGAACCCTCAAACAATGAATCGCGGTTCCTTTTAACTCTTCTTAGCCTAGAGAAAACAAACAACTCTTGATCTTGATAGTGGACAGGCCATCCGCGATCCAAAAGGCGCGTCGTGGAGAGAGTGGAGGCGTGGGGAGAATGGCAACGTGGCGTAGTGGTCTCTCTGTCATCGAATAGATGCTCCAACTAATCAATAGAACAATGAAGGTGGTGGTTGGATGAAACAATGGAAAATGAGCAAAACAAACAAGGTGGTGACACATGGATTTTCCCCCATGGCTCAAGGTTCATCATTTCCCCTCCTTATCCTTAGGAATCATGCCCCTTCTCAATTTAGTTGCAGTGAACATAGCTGGTTGGGTTATTTAATTAAAATTCACATTTACATGATGTCACAATTTAATATGTGCCGTATGTACCAATATACCATTGGTGACCATTCCAATCTAAATCATAACATAACCAAATCAATGGTGGGGCTTTTGCCCTTAGCTCCTCACCATGATTATTACAATCTTATGTATCATGTATATTTAACGCAAACGGGGTCAAAACCGGGGTGTTACCGATATTTGGATTTGATGGTAACCATTTGTATGAGCTTGTCCTTCTTGTGAGTCAAAGACTCCATGAAATATGTTAGCGCATGCATCTTCCAATTTCTGGTTGCAAGCTTGCTAGAGTGAAATGTCAAAACATATACATAATACTTTGGCCCTGACTTAGAAAGGATGGACAAGATAAGATGATCATATTTCTTCTCTATGCCACATTGTTTTAGCTGAAGTACTAGTGCTTTAAACTTGGTAAAGAAGTATTCCATGGTCTCATAATGAGCTGGGCTCAGGGACATTAGCTCCTTCTCAATATCATGTCCTTTCATTTCATTTGTCTTCCCGAATAGTAACTCAAGCTTCAGCCAAAATTCATTCGGTGTGCCAAGAATTTCTACATGAAAGAGGAGTTCCCTCGAATTGCTCATATAGAGCATACCAAATGCTTCATCAAATCTATTAAAATACTTAGCTTTCTTCACAACAAAATTTGGCTCAAGTTCAGTCCCCATGGTGACCCAGTAGAGGCCCTTGGACCTCAAATAGATGACCATATCGGCCTTCCATTCAAAATAATTGAATGGAGTAAGAAATTATTGATTTTTCTCCATCTTGATTGCATAACTTGTGACAAAAATTATGTAGATCATACAAGGAAAACAATCAATTTTTCTAGAAATGTGCCCTAAACAACAACTCAAACCTCTCTAGATTAGTTTGCAGCTCCAACTAGCTTTGATACCATGTCACAATTGCTTCTCTATGAGATCTAGGAGCTAGAGAAATATTCACACTCAAAGTATTTAACAAAATATGCAAGAGAACAACAAAAGAGACTAAAAATAGCTGGAATAACACATGTGAAAGGTGCTAATAATTGGTCATATTATTACTATACATCTTGTAGATGTTATAGTACATATTTATAATACATTGGGGAAAATTCATGAGCCCTTGGAGCCCATGTGAATGCATACAAGTTTCAGTATAGGATTTGACCCCTAAGCCCCCCTAGGTTGACCAATAGGCTCTGAAACCTAACCAAAAGTTAGCAATCCATGTGTGAATAAGTTAGAAGCATGCCTAATTCTGAAATGAGGGAAGGAAAGCATGGGAGAGTGCATGGGTGAGTGGAGGAATCTCTAGGAGGAAAATAAATGCCAAGGAGACCACAAAAATCCACATTCACACACACTAGTGCCCCTAGTCATAGATAGAAGTAGTTTACAAGAAATGCACAGTCTCAAATGTCAAGATGTTCAAACTAGCGCACCTCAACTACAATTAATGAGCCAAAATCACCTATTTGACCAGTATTGATCAGTATAACCTATGTTAGACCATAGAACATAGCACAAGGACAATGTTTATTCCTCCTAGGTAGATCATTAAGGTACTGAGGTAGATTATTGCTCCAACCTTGGTCAATTATTGCGATCATAGGTTTGGAAAACATCTTAGGTTTTGATATTTTTTTATTAAACATGATTCTCAGACATCGAAGCAAAGGAGCAATGTTTGTATTTGTGAAAATAAAACATTGAAGATGTCATACCTACAACAATTAAAGATTTGCATAAGGACTTGAATGAGTTCCCATAAACCAAGTTAGCTAAGCAATTGCTATGTTTTGGTTCACGTCTTTAAGGAACAAAGGAATACTGGAACATATGGCATAGTGAACTTACTCATATGATAACACAAATTGGTTTCTCGACATTGTTCTTCACTCTAAGTGTAGTTGATATGAAGTGGTAATACCTGCATAAAGTTATGCCTAATTATGCACCTTTATTTGCAAAAGTAGAAATAGAGGGAGGATCAATAACGTCATAAACTATCAACATATTGTTGCAATATATATGCGTCAACATTTCTGTATTTTTCATGAAGAAATAATTGTGAAATATCTTCATGCTAAAGACTATTGGTACAGGTAAATCATTTCCATCTAGTTTTATTTACTGTAACATTTTAGATTGTCACTTCAATTTTTGTTCTATTCTAACATATTTATTACATGAGAGTTTCATAGGTATGAATTGAAACAAGGGGATCGACACATGATGCGTCACGAAGATACTTTGACAATTATGTAACAACATGGAATCCTTGTGATACTCAGCACATGAATATAACTTTTCATCAAGAACTGCAGGAAGATCCTTGCTTATTAGATACTAATGAAATATTTATTAGCAATCCCCTTGACAATATGGTAAATTAACGAATAGAGTACAATGACACACCAAATATAGTGTTCACTCATGTTTATGAAAGAAAAGGCTCAACCTACCTGTGTTGATACAATGCACCATGGGAACTTCAAGATGAGTCAAGATTATATGTCAATCATAAAGGGCAGAAAAAATAAGAAGTTGCACGCAATGATGATAGGTTCAATTCTCATAACGTTGCTCTTCGTTCAATGTGGTGTGCCAATGCCATCTACGAACCGGTTCTTTCACATCATGCATTTTTTAAATAGATTGCAAGTATGCTTCAAAAGATGAGATAAGATTAGAAAGATATCAGAACATGTTGACAAGTATTTCCAATATTGTTAACTCTCACGGTCCCTCTATAGGTGCATGTAAAAAAAGAAAATGTTGAGACAATTATCGATTGAGATATAGGAGCACATGCACATGAAACATGTCATATGTTGCTAAAGCTTCCATGCATTATTTCTATCCATATATTTGTCTCAATTAATGTAGGTAGGGAAATATTCAAAAGAGTTTCTTCGAAGTTGGATAACAACAAATTTGCGATGAACTATGGGTTTCTTGACCTATACCAAAATAAACCTCCATTCCTTGAGCACTTATCATTGATTGATATTGCATGATCTTGGTCGTTCAGTGCACGACATAAGAAAGAACCATGGAATCCAAGAGATAAAACTACGATAGTTCGAGTATGGCCACCATTTTTTGAATTACTTCTCTATAAACAATTATTATTATTATCATCATCACAACAATTGTTATTCACAGTTGGAGAAAATTAAGATATCGAGTTTGGCATGGCAATAGGATACATGTGGCATTAGAGACCATTAAAGAATATGATGATACACATCAAGAAGAGATCAATATTGAGGATGACATGGATGACTGGGAGATGTTGTCTCACCTTGTCCCCGCTAATACTATTCAAGTGTCAGACATTGAAACTCTTAGCCATAGATTTTTTGACTTGGTCCATGTGTGGATGGAGTAGTACTACAAATTCTAATAAAATTTTAGAATACCCAAAGAATTTCATTTAAATTTTTTTTTCAAGTGGATCCATAGTAGATATCTCCCATTCTACATCAACTTCTCCATCCTCATTTTCACACAAGCAACGTCTTTGTTTTGAAACTATTGGTCAACAATTCAATCAAGGAGAAAATGCATAACCATTAAACATGATCATTCAAGGATAATTATCGAATTCCCACAATCCCACATGGTTACATCATGTTATGATCATTATTGTTATCAATTTGTTTAATAGTTATGTAGAATTGCAACAAATTACATTTAACAACACAACCATATTGAGTCATAACCATGTAGGAACATTGCAATCTAACATAAGCCATTGTGAGGATCACATCCCAACATAACCATAACCATTTATTAATGTCACAATGCAACAATACCACAAATGGAAAGAACAAATGATGTAATCCATCATAGCCCTTCACAAATGTTCCACTGAAACAAAACCATATGAAAAAATAATTATACACAACATTTGAAAAACATAATAATAAATCTCGTTATAAGACAAAATTTATTAAATAACATAACCATAATACAACATAAAAGAAATTGAGTATGAGCATGGGGAAAAGTCAATGAGATCTAGTATGAGCCTTCATAAATGTCGTAATGCAACCTAAACTCTTAAAGCATGTTGGAATCCAATGAAAGCACTTTGATTGAATCTTACAATCCAAGAAAAACAATTAATGAATCTAACCATAAGACAACATGAGCATCGAAAATTGTTGCAATACAATGTGCACCTTCACGAATGTTGTAACACAACATAACACTTGATCCATGTGGCAATGCAATATGGACCTTGATGAATAAAGTAACAGAACATAACACTTAATGCACATTGGAATACAACAAAATGATTCAAAGCATAACTGAACCCACCCATTGCAAAATTTACATTAAATCTTGTAATACAACATGAGACATCAACTAATACAACCATAATAGAACATACCCATGGACAAATGAAACAATAAAACATGAC
>LPNX011150261.1:0-11292 GCA_001517045.1 Pseudotsuga menziesii
ATCATGCATACATGTGTAACATACATCATCTAGGCATTTTTCATCATAACAAGACTCACATAAAAACCACAAAAGTGCATCCACGTGCATAAAAAATACATACATACACAAATATATATGTATATATATAGTGTCAAAGTGTTGAGTACAAAATGAGAATCCCCACAAATATTTCTCAGCTGAATACATATATTGATACAAAAACCCTAGTGCACCATCGCACTACGGGAAGCACCACCAGTTGCTAATCAAAGTCGGAGCCCTCCTCCTGGTCCTTTGACTTCATCTCCTCATCTGACTCCCCCTCTGCCTCCTCCTCCTCCTCCTCCTCACTGGAGTCATCATCATCATCCATAGGCACATTTCCCTACACTGCTACTCGCACATACTCAAAGCCAATAACAATCCTCTTCATTCGAGGAATCCACTCACGGGGAGCATGGTAACAAGAAGCAATAAGCTCATCATCCAGATGCTACCAACCATTATCTGTAACTCCCTCCAGTAAGCACTCCACATGCTACTGAATCTCATACAAAGTATGCCGCTCCCTCCTGCATTCCTGTGCGAGTGGATGTAGTCCCTCCACCTTGCCCATGTGGTGCTGGTACCCTGCTGGCGGGAGAGGACCAATATCTACACATGCACACAATTATGTCATCAGTCCATGCACATCAACTAGATACCAATAAGATAAGTAGTCTATATATGAATGTAACCACATAAAACATCATGTATACATACCATCTGGTCCCCAAGATTGGATTGGAGGTCGAGGTATCTCTAGGTCTCCTTGGTAATCCATATCAGCATACGGTTAGTCCTCAATGACTACCGGGTGTTGTCTCCACTAATCTAGAAGATCCTAAGTAAATAAGTGGCCCACCATGCTGCCCCCCTCATGCACAATCATCTATCACCATCTCTGCATCCGAGGATCCCCAGGCCCACCATCCCCCACTTCTAAGTGCATTCGAAGGATCTAAACTCTCTAAAAGAAGAAAGAGCACAAAAGGGGAATGAAGTAGAAGTCCCCTCCAGCCATCTTGGCATGGTTCAACGCACATCAAACCATGGTCAAGTACATATGGGCCCATCCATAATATGTGTCTGCCATCATGCTCTCCACCATTAGGAGCTACCGTTGGTATATCTTGTGGTTCTCAAATGAACCCACTGTATCCTCAACACCATCGCTGCAACAGCTAGAGTTGAAACACTCTTAATATCGCACAACAAGATATATGACCCATGCACATATGTAGAGGAAAAATAGTGCCTCTCATAGAGGTAATCCAAAGTATCCCTGTGTGAGAGATTTGGTGTCATATTGCTAATTAATACTAGCATCGGGATCCCAGTCAGAAAGTACACATCCCGTAGCGTAATCTCAAGACGTTTCCCCTGGATAATGAAGCACTCTCGCCCAACATCCCAAAAAATCACCAAACTCTCAAGTGTTGGTTGTGGAGCTTGATCTCTAGAGTTATTATTGAGCAGTCATGTTTTTACCCTAGGTTTACTGTATACTCATCCCAGCCGAGGGGTGCGGGAGGACTTAGTCCTCCCATGGGGGTCCGAGGGTACTTAGTCCCCCCACATGGGATGTTTGTTGGCCAATAGTTTTGCGGACCCATGGTATTGGGTTAACCATAGTATTTTCCCATTGTATTCTTCCCCTATTAAAGAAAGCATTGTAACAAGACTGTGTATGATATATCATTGTAAACAATCTTTGTGATTGTGTGAGAGAGACTGTGACAGAGAGAAGAGGAAGTGCAACTATTTTTTTCCAGGTTGTATCCCTTCATCTTTCTGGACTGTAATAAGAGGACTGGCAATTTATTTGTGGACATAGCCCATCGTTTGGGTGAACCACGTTATATCTATGTTTCTTTGTAATATGTTTAATGTGTTTTTCATCTTGTTTAATGATTTAACTATATATTTATTATTGCTCTACGGTCCTATTTTCTAACATCAAGTAGCAGTTGCAAGGTATTCATCAAGGGAACCTGCATGTACTTTCACAATCCACATCGGACTAACGTATCCCACACACCTGCATTTCTCAAAGCATTCCTCCACAATTCTTTGCAATCCCGCTCCCTCCACATATGTCAAGCCATCCTGCATAGTCACCAAATCCCTGTCAATAGGGATGATTTTAGGGGCGAATTTTAAGGGGTCGCCAGAAACAGGTGGGTGATTTTTAATATTAAAATGGTTTTTTTATTTAATAAATTATCCCTTTTTTATTATATATATATATAATTTCTCCAAATTAAATATCCTGGGTGGTGAAACTATGAAAATTCATAAAATGGAGTTTAGCCCACTCAATTATGGGGAAAATATTGACATTCGCTTGGATTTCATTTGTAATGGAGGTCAAATTGCCAAAAATTTTCAGTTTTGGAGGAGAAACAGAGTTGGTTCACCTAGATTTATGGATGATAGGTTAAAAAGTTTGGTATTTCACCCCTGGTTTATGGATCTTTGGGTAAACTGGTCAAAGTTCGTCCTCAATTTGGGTAAAATAGGTAAAATGGACTTAGGTCATCCTTGAATTGGGTTTGTCGAGAAATTTTACCGTCCCATATTTTACCAAATAACCCTGCATCTGTCAATTTGGTTCTCTTTTGAGAAAAACGTGGAGATTTAGTTGTTTTTGTTCTGTTGATTTGGTTCTCTTTTGAGAAAAACGTGGACAATTAGTCCTTTTTGTACTCGATTTGGTCGAGATGAAAAACGTTGAGAGATTTAGTCAATTGGGGACATTTTTTACCTATATAATATCGCAAGAGTCAGGGGCCAGGGCTCAGCATCAAGCCTGATTTCATGCAAATTGTGTTTTTCCAGTGGATTCGTGGAAAGCAATTTCACAGTGTCTGACTCCTCAGTGGAATATCTCTACATTTGTTCAAGGTTATTTCTATCTACACACTTTACAGGTTAGTTTCTTCTTCAATCTGTAGACTTTGCAGACTTTTCAGTGCAAATAGATTTTTTAATGTCTACATCTTTCTAATTTTCTGTTTTCTATTTTGATATTTTTGTCTTCTACTAAGGGAGTGGTGGTTTAAAATTCTTCTGTGGGATATCATTCACGAAATCCTTCAAACTAGCCAAGATATGATCTATGTAGTGTTTCTAGAACATATTCATGGTGGTGCCATGGTCCACCTAGAAATGAACTAGAGACCTGCTAAAGAAACTACACTTATTTCTGCACAAATCCAAGCCATCAGGAAGCTATCAGCCATTGTCCTCCCCCATATTCTTCTATCTTTATTGTACCCTTAAACACCTTGCCGAAAACACCCTTGGAAAGAATTTTGAAATTTGTTGGTTCAACTGAGAGAGGGGTCTAACATCGACCAAGTAATGGTATCCGTAAATGGGTCAATTTTTGTGCAGCACTAGAGGTAGAGGTCGTGGGATAAAAAATTCTCCAAGAAATTTGTCACATGAAAACCCTTTGACGTTTAAGGCACTCTGAAGTGCAGAACTAGTTTCATAGAAGGGATATCCTATGTACGAAGAGATGTCAAATCTTGACATTGAAAGAATGGATTTTTCCAATATGATCATGATTTTCAATAGTTTTAGTCACTAGGGTTTCATTGTTGAGATATTTTCATTATTAAATTGGTATAGATGTATTTCTATCTATTGCATTGAGGAGTTTAATGATCATAGGTTTTAGTTTGTTGTCTTAGAGATTGATTTGATATTTTTGTTATTGGAAAGGGATTTTGTTTTATTATTTTTTATTTTTACATCTGCCTCATTATAATTGTAAATTTCCTCAATATACATGACGTATCGTCTACTTCACATTGTGCATTTCACTTTACTATATATACTATATTACAAATACTATAGATAGTATTACCATGGAATATTCATTGCTTAGGCAATTTTTTTACAATGCATTCTCTGGTTTTTATTGTCAGGGTGGTGCTCATTGGTAATGTCTATTGTTTACTTTATATTTTTGCGAGATATTTTAGCATTAAGACATAATAACAATTGTTCAGAATTTAAATTGATATTGTGCACTTTATATTCCTGTTGAATTGGAGGTTTTTCGATATTTGCCAAGGATTTTAATTCTTTAATACTTCAAAGTTTATCGGATATTGTATATGTGGGTGTCAAAGTGTTCGTCCTTCTATACTTTCTAAGTGTAGGATTGTACTGTACAGTACGGACTATATTCTATTTTAGAAGATTTGTGATTTTAATTTCAAAATGGTAGGAAAAGGACAATGTTTCAGCCATTTCAATGCATATTGCTAGTTAATTTGATACCTTAGAAATATGGCCAATAGCATTGTTGTGTTATTGGTTATAATAATGCAACCTATGGAACATATTCCTATTTTTTATTGGAAGTGATTCTTACAAATCTGCTTGGTGACATGGACTGCAAATATTGACCTCCCTAAGATTAGATGCTAGTCTGTCGAGTTTTGAGGAGTATCTATTTTTGCAAATTGGCTTTGGACTTGCATTTGGTTTAGTGCTTTGTATAAAATGTTTTTCAGATGGGCTGCAACATAATGAAAACTAAACCCCAGTGGAGTGCTTACCTCTGAACCTTCCAAATGAAGCAATACCTAGAGCTATGGAGCATATTATTGTTCCAATCTCTAGATTTTAATCTATTTTGAAGTGATCTCTTATGTTATCTATTAACTGAATGTCTACAAATTTGTAGCTAAAATTGAGACAAACATGTAATTGGTGCTCCTTCTCATTCATGTTATAGGATTTAACCTTTTCCCTTGCTTTATCATAAAGAAGGGTTGTGTAGTCAAAGGGACATTATGTATTTGTAGAGCTTTTTGTAAGTATGCATATTCTATATAAGTATGGATCCCATAAGATTCTTGAATTTGGGCCTCCCGGTTGGTTGTGAAACGAGAATGTTGCGATTCTTCTATCATAGTTCAAATCCCCTAGAGATATGTTTTCCTCTTACGAGTCGATGTGCTTGAGCCTTACATAAGGAGGTTGTCTATGATAGTTGGGGCCATGCACAAGTTATGCACAAATTTGACATCACAGATAACTCCCATGTGCTCGAGTAAGTGGGTTGTTTATTGTGGTTGTGGCTAGGTACAATTCCTAGGATATCTCCCGAGTCCCTATTACAACTAGTTGGTTGAAGGATGGTCATTGTAAGTGTGTGAGACATACTTTCTCCATTGTAACAAATTCTAATACTAGGAAAAATAGTGTGCTAGCTTGTCCAAGCATCCATTAAAAAATTGAATTTTTAAGAAAGCAAAAAAATCTAAGTAATAGGATACTTAGCATAAAGATATCATTCATTGAAAGACCCAATTTGCTGATAATTTTTCTACTTTGTCAAATGGATTCCTTGAAGGCCACTGATAATGTTTTTAATTAGCAACATTTTTCTAGGAAATTCAATGCACCTTCTAGGACGTATCTTCATAGGATTTTTTTACAAGTTTCCATTACAAATAATCAGCAGCTACTACAGGAGAATCATTCTTGATGCTGAGAATGCTTAAACTGGTGAAGTTTCACCCATGTTTGCTTCTATTCTAGGGTACAAAGACGATCTTTTAAGGTTTCTTTCGACTGTTGTTGCCCTAAAATTTTATCCTTAGGAATTGGGGCTTCTTCGTTGTTGTTTTGGTGTCCAAACAAGGCTAAATATTCCTAGAATTGCTGCTCACTATCAACAGGTGGTTTTCTACTGTTGTTCCTCAAAATTTAAATATGTTATGTGGCATAAACCAACATGATATATGCCTCTTTAACTATGTTATGTTCCCATAACTTACCTTACATGTTCCTATGCATTTGATCAAGGTTTTTTCATGAGCCCATGATTGCCAAAATGTACCCATATCTACTCTTTCCACCACTTCTATCCTCAAAACTATTGGTGGTATTAGCTGTTGAAGATCATTATAGTTATTGGATTGTTTGTTTCAGTTTTTGGGTTGCTTTAGGTTTTAGTTTTCAGGTTTTTTGGGTTTCCCTATTACACCAAGAAAAAGCTAAGAATACCAACACCAAAAATTCAATCCAAAGGAATCTCAAATTGGAGAATGAAAAAATATAGAGGGGGAATATTGAGATCAAAAGAAGAATGCATAGATTTGTAACAAAACATAATAAACTTTCTTATCTGTCTCATAAGCTTATGAAAGATAATAGTAATATATAGAGAGAGGGAAGATGTTGGAATGTGAAATGAATCCAAGAAAAGAACAGAGGCCAAACAAGTAATAGGTTAGAACAACTTATAGGAGCAGTGTCACAGGTTTGACATAGCACAATACATATTTTTATGATCAAGGTATAAAAGAGTTTCAAGAAGCCATTTCATAAATGTTCCAAAATTTGGAGACAAAGCATGTTTCTGCAGCAAGTTTGTATTATTTTGAAGCTAAAAAGTTGCTAAAAAAGTAGCACAAGTTTGGTTGCAAGTTACAAGTAACAAGAGCACTATAGTAAATTATGAAATTATGTAGAGCCTATCACAGAGAAATTTACAAAAGCGCTACAAAATTTGCTGTAGCTTGATTTTTCACTCTTTTTGATAGATTTTGAGTTTTTTGGAGGTCTCTAAGGATGTTAATTCCAAAGTAACTTCCTATTTACATTTTCTTATGTTGACAAACATCAAGTATATGCTTAGATTTGGATAAAATGGTGAGGATATGCTCAGTGTTTGTGGATTTGACTTACAACCATGTGAGATGAATTCTAATAGTGGAAACTACTTGACAAGGAGAGAACACCATGGAATTGTATCCCTTATTTGAAAGTGAGACATCTTAAATATGATGGCATATATTTGATGTAATTTCATTATAATACCAAGAATAATAAATGAGTAGACCTTGGAAATTTAGTTTATATTTCATCTGACTGGCTAAGTCTTATAATGGGGTGATGAACTTGTTAACATGGTAAAATTATTCTTTGGAAAACTTAATTATATAAAAAAATGCACATTCATTCTAATTCTATTTTTTAATACATTGTTGCTTTTAGATATGTAGTTGCCAATGTATTGGGTATACATGGGACTAAACAACATGAAATAATATGGATCTTAGGAGGAGGAGGAAGTACATGTAGAATACATTCATTTATGTAGACTATAAATAGCGATAGCACATGCTCACAATAATGATTATCATTAGACATGCTAACATTAATGGTTGTTGTTAGGCATGTTCACTTTTATCTCCCTCTCTCTCATTAGATTATTTAGTGTTTAGTAACTCCCACTCATAAATATCAATCATCAAGGATAGTAACTCCTCTTTTCTTGGATTCCTGTAATATCTAAATTGGCTACAAAAAGGCTCTTAGGCATGTGAGCATGGACTTTTGTGAAGTGTGTTATTTATATTTTCAGGAATTTTGGAAAAGAATGTTTGGGCCAAGAGAATAATGCATACTGCCTTGGATTTGGATTGAATTGGAATCCATACATTTTCAGGGATGTTTCTATTCAACATACTTATTTTCTAGGTTTCATGATGTTCAACACCAAACTATTTGTTACTTAGATTTACTTATGTTCTTCAAAGTCTATCATTGGTTTTGGTTGAAATATCTAGTATTTCATTATTGTTGTGATTCTTCATCGCTTTGTAGTACTATTAAAACTGATTAAAAATTCATATTTTTTTCAAATTTAAATTATGATAACATAATTTTGGGTTGGCTCAAAACAACAACCACATCTTTAACTCTGTTATGTTCCCAAAAATGACCTTACATGTGCCCAAACCTTTGATCTAGTGTTTTTCATGAGCCCATGATTACCAAAATGTACCCATATCTACTCTTTCCACCACTTCTATCCTAAAAAAATCCCATGCTTCTCTCACTCTGTCTTTGCCCACAGACCTAACAATAATTCAATTTACTCAACTATTGACTACTCGAGTATTCCAGGAATTAATGTTATTGCTTGTTTGATGGATGGAATAAACCCAGATTGAGGTTTTATAATTCTGTTTACCCACAAAACTTCCCAGAAGAACTCAGATTCAACCCAAAATTAGATTCAAGGCCATTTCTTGTTGTTCTAATTAATGTAACCAACCTAGAATGATCCCTAAAAACCCTAGTGAATACCCTCTGCAAGTAGGGGGGTAAAAATTGTTGTCCGGTTTGGAAGGTTTGAGCCCTTGCCTAGTTGAACATGACTAAGTTGTATGAGTAGATGTTGCAAGCCTTGTAGAATGCAAACAAGAAAATTTTAATTGGTGCTATACAGACTAGGAAGAAGTCAATCACAGTGTACACAAATTAAAGTTTTGTCCAGAATGCAATATTGTAAATATGAAGAGGATATATGGAAGATAGAAAATGGTAGAATTACAATTTGTTATCAAAGAATGATTAGAAGTATGTGTTCTTCTTTTCTAAATCATTATTCCTTTGATGGTTTAAAAAATGGTGAGTTACTCCCTTTTACACAAATTAATAGAAAGTTGTAGAGTGCATATTAAAATGTGAATAAATTCCAAGTTTGAGATAATGTTTTGGAAATATTGTCTAAGACTACCTAGAAGTGTATAAGATGCACCTGGATTTAAGAATTAGGGTGGTTACATGTTCTTTGATGGTTGAAACAATTCCCAGGATCATTGTTTAAGGCTGTTAGAAGGTTCGGACATACTCAGAACTTCCCATGAGGCCGATTCAACCCAGAGGAACTGCCCATATTTTCACTTTTCACCTATGTTTATATTGTTTGATGACTTTTGTCACTGTCATTGCTTCCAAAACTAAACCAGAATTGCTTTCTAGGGTTTGAAGTTGACCCAATGTTGCAATAAATGAAGATATACCCCTTTTCATTTCCAGAAGATCTAAGATTCAGCCTCGCATTCCAATGAAAACATAAGGTGAACACCCTATGAAAATAGGGGGTTAACAGGATGGAAATCTATGTTTAGGAGGCAAAATTTCCTATCCTGTCACCCTAGGGATGCCTATTGTTTGGTACTGGTTTTGCATCTAGGATCCAAGGTGAATAAGAATCAATCATAACTGCTAGTGAATATCTTTGAAACATTGTGTTCTGATGTGAAGGGAAAAGATGTTTAATTTTAATTCAATTCTCAATCCTTGACAATAATTCTTCAATCACTTATGATCGATGGATCCTTATTTTCTTTAGATTCTAAGCGGTCAAAATTTTCTGATGGGTTAATGGATAGAAGATGGTGTTTACCTTTTGCAATAAATCCTTTTCCCAAATGTATTTCCATTATTTATGCTGTGGATATCATATATTCATGGTATATAAATCTATGGATTCCCCTCATATTATATTGTCTAGATGGTTCGTCATAGTTGGCACTTGCCCTTACATTGCTGACAGAAGGAGCTGGCATTATTTGTATCACATTCATAGGCATCTTTAGTGCCCTATTTGATTTCCAACTCAACTACCTGAGGTAGTCATCATCCCTTACTAGAATATCTGACATGTGAGTTAGCTACTGGGCCTTAAACAATGCTTACTTATTATGGAAGTTTATACTTTCTGCACATGTTTTTCCTTGCTGATTTATTGTTCATTACGAGTCTGGTAAGTATGAGAAATATACATAAATTATCTCTCCTTTTAGAGCTCTACATGTAAATAGTAATAGCAACTGTTCAAATAATTGACTTTAACATTTTCTATTCCAATCTTATTTCTAATGAAAATGAGAGGACTACAATGTCAAAAAGAATTTCCACACTAGAAAATACTATAGATACTGCAAAAGACAAGAACCACTGACTTTTAGAGTTTGTATAAAAGCTGTAGGAATGAAGATCAACTAGGAAGAACTTCCTCCACTGATTCAAAGTTCTCACACAACAATTCTGAAATAATAAATTTAAATATCATTCTAAATCATCAAAACCTGCGTTGCCACTCAAACATTAAGTTCTCATTTTAATCACATTAATGTAATAAATGAGGAAACAAAACAAAGAGCATCCCTTCATCCTACCATACAAGGAAATATTCCCAACATTCCAATGTTTATTAGTTGTTTCTATAGAAGGGCCGTGGAGGAAGATGTGTGTGTATGAAAGCGTGGAAGTATTTTTTCTGTAAAGGAGACCTACAATTAAAATCAATAAAGAGAAAAACAAGATAAATTAGTAGTCAAAATTTATAGGTTAGGATCTTGCCTCGATAATTTCAATATTAGGACAAAGACCAACCATTTGACAATAGTTTTTTGCGCTAAAAAATGTATACTGCAGATCCAATCTCTTAAGGGAAGAAGATCTTGGGAATATAGCATGCATCTCAGCCTCCATCATGAAGTTTATTCCTAGCAATGACATCATATTTGGAGGAAATTTAATCATTTGGGACATATTGATTTCTGCTGGATGATCTTCACTGATGTTAAATGTCCCACCACCAAACTCCTCCAATGCAGTTGCCTTATTCAAAACACCTTTCATACCCATTATATCGCATTCACCAACCTTCAAGGATGTTAGTGAGGGGAAATTTGTTACTATTAGCTGAATATCATTGATATTTATCATTTCTAATGTTGTCAAGTAGAAGTTCAAGACTTCCAAAGAAGAATTGTTAAGAGCAAGTTCATGTAGCCAGTCCCCAATTTCCTCTTTAATTTGACTCTCATCCAGCATTAAGGTATTAATAGATCTGCAAATAAAATAGAGTAGTGATCAAGGTTTTAGTTGAAAACTGTGATAAGAAAGAATAGAAAATTAATCTTGAACTTCTCAAACCAAACAATCAAGTGAAATTTCAATTCAATTTCCTAAAGAAACTCCTTCTTGGTCCTTGTTTAGTTTAGTGAAGTTAACTCTTAAGTTGTTCACAGGATGTAAATACATACTATGTTTTCAATTTTATTCCCAAATTTTGAACATGTATACTATTTATGATCATGTGCATGGTTGGTCAATTCATTATCTTAGCAATACCTCTCTAGTATTTTTATTTTGTACATTCCAGTCATCAATCTTGGGTTGTAGTTTATGTTTAGGTCAAGTACTATGTTCTGAGTCCTGGCTTTAAAAGAGCAAGAAATTTGAATTTTGCACAAAATTATATGCATGTTACTTTGTGGCACTCATTTCCCTCTTTTGATGAAACTAAGTGGAAATGTCTCTGCACTTATCCTCGACATATGGTCCTGTACTTGTTAACATCATCTCTTCTTGATCAGCTTCAACATTGAGTTCCTTCTTCTTATAGCACTCTAGTGTCTTTGCATCATATTGTGTACC